>JADDOH010012633.1:0-10923 GCA_016648135.1 Agrypnia vestita
AATATTGGAGGGTTTTTTAAACTACGAGCTGAAAAGTCATTATGTTAAATAGTAATTATTATTCGTGATGAACGCACGAATATGCCGCCACTGCATCCGACCCCCCAAATACCTAACCCCGAATAGTGTGTTTGTGTTGTTATGTCTTGATAGATGTGTTTTGCCACATTTTAACACGATGTTTGTCAGCCCTGCTATATGTCTTCTCATCCTTAACATTTACCAAAATATGTTGTTCAACTAATTGCTGTTAGTCATCCGAGGATATGTTTTCGTATCCTAGTTATTTTTTCTTACATTATTTTTTCTTTTCTTTTTGTTTGTACCTACTTAGTAATATTGGAGACTTATTGTATTTACGCACAATTAATAAACGAATTCGATTTTTTTTTGTAAAACAAATATTATGACAAATTTTGATATCAATAATGCCTAATGAATAAATATTCAACTTTCTTGTGCTTATCTTGTCTTGAATAGACTTTGGGTGTCCACAGGGCTTACGACCTATCTTACGGCTGGCTTAAAATTATTTTTTTCATGTATAATAAATACACTATTTCTAGTGAATTTTATTCAAATATAATTTTTAATCTCTAATATATAGATTATCGATATAATAGATATATCTACATTATAATATATATATATATTTGATTTTATTGTTTCTTTTTTTAACAAATAGACCGTCAACAGATAGTTATTGACCCCGAAAGATGGTCCTATAGTGACGTTTGATGGTTCTTTGGTGCTTTGCGATGACCAGACGAAGTAATTTATTCAAAACTGTTTTTTATGGTTGTCTGAATTTTCATGTTTTTTATGTTAAAAAAGAAAAATATATTTCGATCTGTCCCTATATATACCTATTATAAAATAAAAGAGTTGAAAATTTTGAAGTCATTCGTAATCGTGGTCACCTCTTTTGTTTTTGAATTTGAATTTGAAAAATGCACTTTTAGGAAAAACGCGTTTAAAGTTTTGTCCTGTTATTACGTTACGATATTATTGTATACATAAACCCTCGTCACTTTTTCAATTTCGCGCAATTCTATATAAACTTACACAGATATTTTCGAGACATGGTACTTTGAGAAAATGGAAGAAATATTATAAAATACTCGGAATCAAACGCGAGCAATATTCATTAACCTCCGTCGATTACGGTGTCTGAATATTTGTTGTAACGTTAGCACTTCACGTCGTATATACCCTACGTATGAAAAAATGATACACAAACATTAAATCTACTTTTATAAAAGCTCATGAAAAGAATCGTTGTTTCAATTGTTCAAAAAAAAGTATGCTTCGATGGAGAGAGGTTGAAAAACGCCTCTTAAATAAATATTACTCACCGCGTATTGTACCTAGTGTCCATGGTTTGATTTCATCACAGGTGCAAGTTTTCCGTTGAATCAAACATTATATTTTTATCAATAATATTAAAAATGCAATTTTACACTCGCGCTTTCTGTTATTCGCGGATGACTTAAAGGTGGTAGGTAACCTTGTAACCTTGGAAGATTTTCATCATCTCCAAGCAGATGTATCAAATACATGTGAATGGGGAAGGCGAAATGAATCTTTAATGTTTCCAAGTGTTCGGTTCCATCTTTCACTAGGGCCCAAAAAACTATTCTATCGCTACAAAATGAACGACCAAAATCTGACACGAACGTCGGATGTTAAGAATCTCGGCATAAGATTTGTGAGCAACCTGTCATTTCACGATAACTTAGAGGCGGTCAGTGGTAACGCATTGAGAATGTTAGGACTTGTTCTGCGTACAGCCGGAGCTTTCGAAAATACCCGCGTACTGAGAACTCTTTACAACTCCTTGGTGGGAAGTAGACTCGAGAGTGGCTCGATGATTTGGAGGCCACATGAGCTTAAGTACTCACTTATGGTAGAGAAAGTACAAAAAAAATTTCTAAGATGTCTCTACATGAGAGAGTACGGGCATTATAATGGCTTTACCCAACCTATTTCCTCCAGGGTATGCTTGGCTACAATAGTTTAGAGACTAGAAGGAATGTGTTTCTGATTACGCATTTTTATCGATTGTTGCGCGGTACGATCAATAATACTGACATTATGCAGAGCATTAATTTGTATGTTCCCGATAATTAAGTACCTAAGACAGCGTCAGCATAGATTGTTTCACATTCCAATATACAGGATCAACCATCCAATGGTTATGCCTGTTGGAAGAGCTACTGCTATGCTGAACAATATTACTCTGGACGTTGATCTGTTCCATGTCTCTGAGAGGGTTTCCGAAGCAGGATTCTTCTACACCTTTGATATGAGTGAATTTATATACGTTTGGTATTTTGTTATTTGTATATTTTCTCACTTGTTAATAATATTTACGAATTAAACATATGTCTGTAATGTAAATGTTATATTAAAAATAAATAAATTGAAATTGAAAAAATATTATCTTTTAATACTTGATCCGTGAGTAGGTACTTATTCTGTCTCCGGTCAGAAGCTGACTTTGAATACAGACACACTCACCTCCGCCAGACGGAGTACGAGAACGTTTGCCCTTTTGAAATGGCCTAGTGTGACCCACTTCCTTTTATAGTATTCTGGAGAGGCGGAAGCGACTTAATCCCCCAGATAATGTACTCCACACTTGCCGCTCGACCCCCTCCTCCCTTTATCGTCACATTTTCCTGTGTTTTTTGTGACACCCGCAATAAGTTCATCTACGTGCATTCTATTACCCCGTGCCGCCGCATTCTCGAAGGAAATCGACTTACATTTTTCGCTTTTTCGAATCTACACACCGAAATTATTTTTAAAACTTCTCTCAAGTCTCATTCTCTAAAAATTTTAAATACATCACAGTGAAATGTTTTGAAGGGGAGGGTTAGCACCTTCGTGTCCTCTTGATCCAGGCGCACAAAGTTGCCATCATACATGAATAGAATCATAAAATGTTGTAGAGGAAGCATCAAAGAAATGTTCCATAGTTAATAATTCCTATTCGATAAGTTAGCAATGCCTCACTTATGTGTTCATGCGATATCTCCATCTTTTCAATTCATCGCGAAGTAATCACACCCGGGGCCGCGGAAAGGTATGTTGATCTATTAAAAATTGGCATAATCATTTTGTTTCTCATATATTTTGTTATAATAATTTCAAATAAGCTGTTTGAAATCCAAATAAAATACAATATTAAATATAATAAATATCGTTCCTCTTGTTTATTCTAATACTTTTTTTAAAATTAAATTTTAAATAAATTTAGTGTTATTTTAAATGTGACAGCTGTTTCGAATTATAAGGCCATTATCCCAACACAAAAACCATAAATAATTTTAATACTTTTTTATTTTTTTACGCTCATAGTACAACTCCTTAAAAATTGTTTATTATTCCCCGGCTTGGCTTGGCCTTGGGATATGATGAGGACAAAGAAGGCAGCCGCATGTTTATCAAGATTTTATAGTTGAGACTTTGTATGAAAGTCGAAATGTTTACATAACGTATACGTTTCATTTCTATGCTAACAGATCGGTATAATGACTGATTTCACGAGTATCTATTTGGATATCGAAGGATTACTTAAGGCCGGCGCCACACTACGCGTTTGACGGCGCGGAACGCCGCTACATTTCTTTCCATACAATATGTGCTTATCGAACACACTGAGCGGATCCGCAGGCGGAAGGAACCCTCGCTTCGGCGTCTGTTCGGTTCTCCGCCCGCGGAACCTACGTAAAATCGGTGACGTCGCGACTCATGTTTTTAAATGCGACGCGCCACATTCGACGGATTGTCCGCACTGCGTACGCACGTATGTTTGTTGTAGATTGTTGTGAATATTGTGTGTGATTGCTAAATTCGGTTGCGGATTTGACGCGACGTCAAAGATGCGGCGGAAAATACGCTCAGTGTGGCGCCGGTCTTTACATGAAAAGTGAATGAGTTTTTTTACTTCCGCAAACCCTAAATAATATTAATCATTTACTACGCTGCTTACGTCTCCAGTTTTTTAGTAGTTGTAAGGTATATTGAATAATTATTTGTCACGAAAAAATCTATAGTGAGCGATATTGTAATATTTAAGTATGATTGATTTATGTATTGAAGTCGATCCGGTTTGGAAATGTATTAATGTGCACTGCATGTGTTTATTGTATTATTTTTTGTTTTCGCATAGGCTATAGAGTAACGTCAGAAAATTGCGTGAATATTTCGAGGCAATAGGAAAAGTTTGTTTTAGCTCCACAGAAACCGATTTCCTAACGGATCAAAATAAGTTTCTAACCATTAGTATACCTAACTAACATCGCTTTGGCAAGCAATCTCCTTTGGTATCTATATATCCTCAGATCTTTGGTATTCCAAATTACGGTCCTTGTGTTCGAGCGTAAACAGTCTAATAGTACTTCATTTCGAAGAATTCTTTGAAAGGACTCTCGAGAATCAAAGAAGCTTCAACCGCTAGAGATGCCGCTCGTCCTCAATTCTCCGCGGTAAGAATTTTGTTTCGTCAATTATTCCGCTATTCTGATCTAATGAGATTTTCCCTACAACTTTGGTGAATCACGTTATCCTTATTTTTACGTAATTTATATCAAGGTTTGAAATATCTAAATATAAACCTTTAGAATTCTTTTACATTTATATTGCAGGATGCCGGGCCAGTGGAATACGTTGAAGGTAGTAGATATCTATATTAAAATTTATAAAAATAAATGCTAGGTATATTCATAAAGAAAGGCCACTTGTTCTTTAAAAAAAAAACTCGTGAGATAAGGTTCTTATTGATTGTTTTAGTTTACCCCATATCTACTTCACTTTTCCATGTACTCTTCATTCAGTTCTAAGCGCTTTTCCTAACGCTGTATGCAACAGTTTATTTAAGCCCTCTGCATAGAAGTTCGCCGGCAATGGCAGTCTTTAGTTCCTCTTCATTTTCGAACAGTTGTCCACCAAGCCACTGTTTCAAATGCAAGAAGAGGAAGTAGTCGCCAGGCGCAAGGATGGGATTATATGGAGAGTGGTCAAAAAGATCCCAAAGGAAATTCCGTACCGCACGGAATTTCATGGTACGGCAACGCTGTAAGGACATGCGTTATTTTCGGTAGGTAGGTACCCAATTTGTGATATTCGAGCTTCTCTATGACAATCCTAGAGGTTCATCCAAATTTCGGAAATTCATTAGCCAGTAATTTTCGGCCCACCTGTCCAATGATTTCGTCGGCCTGAATACTGGGCCTGCCACTGCGTTCCTTATCACGCACATTTGTGCGGCCATTTATTTTCCTAACCTTCCCTTCACTCTTTACTGCAGATTCACACACAAGGCCCGACTATTGATGCATTTCAGCATGCGAAGATCCTTTTGCACGAATAAATCAAATCACGGTGCGCACAATTGGCGGGAGGAACGATTATCGTAGACATTGCTATGTGCATTCTCCGACGAGCAAACGCCTACCGAAACCAAAAGTAGCTTCGTAGATAAGCGATAGATGGTCCCGTATGCATGAAATTGTGTTTAGATCCGCCAAATTTAAATATAAGGCGATGGCTATTAATTTATGAATACGCGTAGTAATAATGTTGATCTTTAATAAACAAGGAAAGACAGAGTTGCAAAGGGATAATAGAACGCTTCAATTATTCTAAAGTGAACATCAGACTTCAATCTACAAAAACAGTTGTTGTTTTGTAGAAATTGTGTGAGGTTTGCTTTTGCAGAAAAGGAATGAAAGTAGACTTAATGCGGTGGAAATGTGTTCTCTAAGGCGCTTGTGTGGAAAATGTTTGGTCGATAGAGTGAGAAATAAACAAATAAGAAGTGAATATAATCCTTACTGTAGTGTGGTAGACAGGATAAAGAAAGGAGTGCTGAGATGGTTTGATCATGTAGAACGTACGAGCGAGGAAAGGATGGTTAAGAAAATATATGGGGCGAGTGTTGAAGACAACAGGAGTAAGGGGTGTCCGCGAAAGACCTGGCATGATCAGATACTACAAGTATCGGGAGGATGGCCCAGTTAAAAACCTCAACAACCGTAGACCATGCATGAGAAGATGTATGAATGTAGCCGAAGCAAAAGTGGTGTACGAAGATAGAAGAATATGACTTTCTATCCTCTCTGCCTACCCCTGCGGGAAACGGCGTGATGCTTAGTTATTTAAAGAATGAGTAGAAAATCGGCCAACGATGGCCCTTTCTAAAGTCTGCCTCCGTGGGTTCCATCACAATTGTCATAACATGTCATAAGATAGTCCTTCTCTGAAGTGAGAAGTGAACTATAAGGTTACACTGTCAATCAGATTGTCGGGTATTTTGTTGTCAGTTTTTTGTTTGAGGAATTGTTACAATAGATGTGAGTTGCTTTCTGATAGATTTAACTGGGAAATGATCAGAGGCGCGTGGGTTTCATGTCGGCGATATCAAAATGTCGACATTCGACACTTATAAATAATTTTCAGTAAAACATCAATAAGCAGTTTTCTTTGCGTAATACTCTTTTTCACTAACAATTCGATTTTATTTATTTTTGTAGTTTTGAAATTTTAAAAAGTACTCAAATTAAAATCGTCTTTCGTATACCCATCCGTCTTGCGCCGAGCCGCGCCCGTGACGTCATCGGGAGGAAAGAAAAAACGGAAAGACATGTTGTATGCGTCAACTGACAAATCTGTGCCAAGGTTAGGCTGGGGCCCGCCCACCGGGGTGGGGTCTGCTTCGGACGTTGCCCGCCCCCACCACACATACGTGTAGATACACGGCGCATCCGTCATCCACTCTGGCACAAAAAAGACGATAACGATTATGTTATGTACTGTTAATAATGCTGCGTCTCCTCGACTGATTTATAGGGGTAACATCTCTCTTTTTTGTTTCGTCGGCTGTAATTTATGTTTATTAGTTTCTTTGGTAGGATTCTAGTCATGTAAAAACTGGTGGGATACTTGTCAGCTATTAGCTTGTATGTAACATTGTCGGGATAACCTCTGGATGGCCGTTGGTTACTGAATATTTGTATTCCAGCGGTAGTTGGATACGGAAAACCAACACAAAAGCATTTTGATTCGTCCATTTGGTCGAAGGAATTTTTATTTATTTATTTGTTTAATTTAATGCTTATTTTACACACAGTTCAAAAAACAACTTAAGACGCATTTATTTAGACAATCCTATAAAAACCTATAGAATCTGATCACAACAACGCTAGCTAATGTTTTCCACTCCTATTGTGCATTCTGCGAAAACACTTAATTCTTTCAGGCACTCACAAAGTATTATAGTCCTCAATTTTAATTCCACTTCTTGTATGCCACCTAGTGAATAAGTAATAGTAAATAAGTTTTTTCTTTTCTAGCAGTAAGTTGTCTTGTAAGATAATAATTTTTCTGTGTAAAGCGCCCTTGAGGTAAGTATTCGCGATAACGGCGCTATACAAGTTATCCAATTATTATTATTATTATTATTATTATTATTATTACATTAATATGAGCTACTAATAACTGCCACACTAGGTAAAACCTGTTCTGTGGCTGTTATTCTCATTTGATAGTTATGTAATGGTAACAAATTAGCAGATAGATTACACATATTGTGTGATTCAAAGAAAGCAAAAAATATATATATATAAAGCATGAATAGCCTCATAAACTTTCGAATAATCTAAAAATATTATGAAACGGAAATGGATTTGTGGTTATGAAGATGCTACAGTCAAACGAAAGATTTGGAAAATGAAGATTGTTTGTCGTGAGTTGTGACTTATGTCAGAAGAGTTTATACTCGATCCCCTACAAATTCGGTCTACTAAAAAAAATCAAAACCGTGTTGGTTTTGCATTTCACCCTCCGGCTGACAGTGAACTTTTCCAATATTTACAATGTAGGCGCGAGAGAAACGGACTCTTCACTGTACTTTTACTTGAGGTGTTTTCTTGTTATTTATGCGAGCGTTGCCCGACATCACAATCGCCCGGGTCTGGCACCTGGTTGCTGCAGATGGGGAAAACCCATCGTTAAAATATAACCGCAAAGTTATTTTTTATAGTGTAATGAGTCTGTTTCTGCAACGCGTGTTTCCCGGTGGCCCGTGAGAACCCACTTATTGCCAGACCTCGTCTGAGATCGAAAAATTCCACGAGGAAAAATAAAATCTATAGTATCTGTATTTTTTAAATGTAGAAATTTTATAAATGTTATTAGAAAGAAATTTTTGTACGTTTCCTGCTTTGCACTGTCTAAAAAAATATGTGCCGCTTGGGTATGCAGCTTTTGTGGTCTAAAATAATATTTAAAAATGAATAATATTGCTTTTATGGCTCAATTTAGCAAAATCGTCAAGTGTTGAACATTTAACCATTGTGGTGTATTTATTCGAATTGATGATAACAGAGTTCAAGAGGTATATATGCTTAACGGATTCACTCATCTCCGTGACGGTGTGACAGGGTGGACGTGGTATGACGATCCAAATATACCACTGTCAAGTGTTCAGCAAATTTTTAATTCATATTTGCAATCATTTTCACTTAACATTCTCTGGTTTCATTCAATTTCTCAAACTCTTTAGCACTGACTTAATTATTACTGTTGCTTTTGTATACCATACCATATAACGACGCATTTATTTAGACGTTTTCCACTCCTATTGTGCACTCCGCGAAAACACCTAATTCTTTCATGCATTCCCAACTATGATAGTATTCAATTTTAATTCTTCTGTAAATAAGTTTTTTTCTGTTTTAGCAGTAAGTTGTTTTGTAAGATAATATTTTTTTCTGTGTAAAGCGCCCTTAAGGTGAGTATTCGCGAAAACTATAACTATATAAGTTATCCAATTATTATTATTATGATTTATTATAAAATCATTTCATTTTATTATTTTTAAATTATGTATAATGTAAATATAAAGTTAACATTATCCAGTTATTATTGAAACAGACAAATAGTGTGTGATCAATATTCCTCTTACAAATTATTCACACCCTTGTTGCTTCTGCTGAAATCACCAGCTTGTTATCCTCCCTCGTCCCTTTCAAACGGAGCTACCCCCTTTTCCTTCCAACTTCTCTCACCAATAATAAGAAATCTTCTCCCGCCCCACGTGCGTGCGTAGACTATAATATCATTTTAAACCAAATAGATATTTTTAATATAATTGAATTTCAAATTCAATTTAAAAAAAAAAAACAATTTTATTCAACAAGCTTTCTACACTATTTATAATGCATTAAAAATGCCATATTAAATAATAAGGATTAAAGAAATCGGCTGTTTATAAATTGATTTATAATTACTGTAATTATTTTTATATAGAAAAAAACGTGTAGGAATTTTGATATTTAAGTGTTTAAGTAGCAATAATTATTCCGAATTGGCGAATCATCTATTGGTTACAGATCATTCTTTTGATATTAAAAAGGGTTTAGAAATTTTACAGAATTACAGTTTGATAAATTTGAAATTTTAGAAATAAGAAAAAGTGTTAAATGTAAATTGAATATTATAAATAACCAGGTCTTTTATTCAAATAGTTGTCTTAAATTTTTTGTTTTCATGTTAGTACTTGATTATTATTATATTATTAATTTCCCATATATTTTTTAAAATATTTTTTTTCTCTATACTTCGATTTTTTATTTTCTATTTGTTAGTAGAGTAGCCGGCAAACATCGTAAACAATTTTCGGCGTAGTGGGGGAAAGGTTGCGCGTGTACACTTCGTACTATCTCACCCCCGAGACCAAAAATTTGTCTTCTGCGCAGCTGAAGCCAATGTTCAAGATGTTTGTCGGCTATTGTAGGTACATTGTATCCCAACGAAGAGACCACGGGCCCTGAAACATGTTGATATTTTCAATATATAATTGGTGAAAATAAAGTACATATTTATCAATTATATTAATAATGTCGCCACAAAATCATTTTGTTAATTTTGAAAAATTAGTTTTAATAGCAAATATACAGAGGATCGTCGTATGGCGAGGCAGATACCTATTTGATACTCGTCACCCTCCATGAGAATTATTTATTTATTTATTTATTTAGAGTATTCACAAGCTCTCAGTTACAATAAATCAAAAAAAACAATTTTGAAATATTCTACTGTAGCTCAATTAAGAACTACTCAATATAACAATATAATTTCAGATCTTAAACGCCAATCTAACCAATTAATATAATTGCAAGCAATAAAGCAAGAGAAAAGTGAAATAAACAAAGTATGAAAAACAATTATAAAGTACATAGTGATAAATAACAAAAATAATAAGCAAAGTATGAAAACAGTTTTTAAATCAGCCAGAACACTTCATCCCAAACATCGCATTCTTAATAATACTTGAATTCACATTGAATATAATATCAATACTTATGCGGTTCGTTAGCTCGTTACAGGACCTACTCGCTCGTAAAATTGAGTTCCCTTGCGATCTCGTGTGGTGTTTCGGAATTGAGAAAGGATGCGACTGTCGTGTTGAATACTTAGCGATCCTGATGCTAATCTTATCCAGTGTGGACAGTTGATTTTGCCAGAGATTAATTTTACTAAGAACATTATGTCGGAGTATTCTGTTCTAAGTTTTAATGGATGTAGAGGGTATTTGATGATTCAAATGTCTTCTGCTCAAGTACTAATTATATGTACCTAAACATATTTAATTACACTTTAGTATCACCGTGTATTATCCGTGTCTTGTAATCGTGGGAGTTATAATATAAACTATTCATTTGCATTATTTTCTCTTAACATGTATTTACACATATGCACTAAATGCAATTATGGCCAATAAGAATCTGTCAAAAGAAGCAAGACTAGCGGTACATAATGGCGTTCTAGTGCCAACCCTTATGTATGGAAGTGAAGCCTGGAATTGGCAAAAGAGGAATGAAAGTAGACTGAATGCGGTTGAAATGCGGTCACAAG
>JADDOH010012634.1:0-16618 GCA_016648135.1 Agrypnia vestita
GCGGTTTGTTCAGGGGTAGTTAACCTTCGGTCTTCCGTGATCACGTTATTCACTTATATGACAGATTGTTTTGTTTTGTTCGTTTAATATAAGTAATATCATATATTTTTATGAGTTACCGTAATTATCTATCTATATGATTTTATAATGACCGTGATGCAACGAATACTACTCCCACGAAAACGAATATCAGGCCTGTGGGCAGTTCGCGGTGTGCTCGAGGGTGGTTAACCTTCGGCCTTCCGTAATCGCGATGGTTATTCATATGGCATGGTTTTATTCATTCAATATTGGATATTTGAAATGTTTTCTACAACATTTGCCATTATTGTGGGCAGTTCGCGGTTTGTTCAGGAGTAGTTAACCTTCGGTCTTCCGTGATCACGTTATTTACTAATATGACAGATTGTTTTGTTTTGTTCGTTTAATATAAGTAATATCATATATTTTTATGAGTTACCGTAATTATCTATCTATATGATTTTATAATGACCGTGATGCAACGAATACTACTCCCACGAAAACGAATATCAGGCCTGTGGGCAGTTCGCGGTGTGTTCAGGGGTGGTTGACCTTCGGCCTTCCGTAGTCGCGATGGTTATTCATATGGCATGGTTTTGTTCATTCAATATTGGATGTTTGAAATGTTTTCTACAGCATTTTCCATTATTGTGGGCGGTTCGCGGTTTGTTCAGGGGTAGTTGACCTTCGGTCTTCCGTGATCACGTTGTTTACTAATGTGACACATTGTTTTGTTTTGTTCGTTTAATATAAGTAATATCGTGTTTTTATGAGTTACCGTAGTTATTTATCTATATGATTTTATTATTGAGAGTGATGCAGCGAATACTACTTTCATGAGTGCGAATATCAGGCCTACTAATCGGTGAATACGAATGCGAGTGTTTCCACCAAGGTGGGGGAACTTGAACGTACTTGTAAATGTAATAACCTTGATGCAGCGAATGCTGCCTTCATGAATGCGAGTGTCAGGCCTACTATTCGGTGAATACGAATGCGAATGTTTCCACCAAGGTGGGGGAACTTGAACATACTTGTAAATGTAGTAACCTTGATGCAACGAATGCTACCTTCATGAATGCGAATGTCAGGCCTACTATTCGGTGAAATGCGAGTGCGAGTGTTTCCACCAAGGTGGGGGAGAGCGCAAGCATACTTGGAATTGTGTTGTTTGTGTCTGCTTGTGGTGTCGCTGTGCGGCGTAGATGAGCTGGTTTGAGGGGGCTTATGTTCTGTATGTGCTTGGCGTGGAGGGAATAGTCTTCTTGTTTCTAGGATTCTGTACGGGTTTACAGGTGCTGATGTTGAGATGTATATGCGGGGGGAACACTATTTTGGGAACCATTGACTGGATGGCAGATGTTGAGGCACACATACACACGGGGAGGACGTTATGTTGAATGCATGACTGGAGGGTTGTTGTTGGAAGGCACGGGCGTCCGGTCGGCGGGACGCAAGCATACTTGTGATTATATTGTTTGTGTCTGCATGTGATGTCGCTGTGCGGCGTGGATGAACTAGTTTGAAGGGGTTTGTGTCCTGTGTGTGCTCGGCGTAGAGGGAATAGTTTTCTTGTTTCTAGGATCTGGTACAGTTTTGCAGATGCTGATATTGAAATATATATACAAGGAAGGCACTATTTTGGGAACCATTAACTGGATGGCAGATGTTGAGGCACACATACGCACAAGGGGGACGTTATGTTGGATACATGACTGGAGGGATGTTGTTGGAAAACACAGGCGTCCAGTCGGCGGGACGCAAGCATACTTGTAATTATATTGTTTATGTCTGCATGTGATATCACTGTACGGCGTAGATGAACTAGTTTGAGGGGGTTTGTGTCCTGTATGTGCTCGGCGTGGAGGGAATGGTTTTCTTGTTTCTAGGATCTAATACAGTTTTGCAGGCGCTGATATTGAAGTGTATATACAAGGGAAATGAGGGCTACACAGGCGCTGGTGATTGCCCAATTTTGGAGAGGACCCGTTATGTGGCTTCGGATCTGGATGCCATCTCGGAAGCAGACTAGCTACAGAACTAAGATAGGAACCTTTAATATTATTTATTCCTGATGTTTTCTTATGTGTATCGGGTGAAGTGTTCGTGCTATATAATTTGTCATTGTCACATGGTCGCTGTTCGTTTCATTGCGTGGGTTCAGAGTTCGACGGTAGCGGACGCGGAAACAAGTTGGTACTGATGTCGGGACGTGGCGTCGGGATTGTATCTTGATTATCTTTAGGATAGAAGCGAGGTCATCATACGTGTATTCTGCATTTCGGGCGTTTTACTAACATATATGAATACGTATTGTTGCGTTTTACAAGTTGAGTGGGATCGCGGGAAATAGGCGTTTCGTCCGGTTGTGCAATGGTGGCTTCCAACGTAGCGTGGTGCGATCTTATTACCGGCGCTGGACTCTTAAGGTTGGGCACGCGGGGATTGTGAGTGGGATAATGAACGGGAGCCGAATGGGGAGGTTCGTCTCTTCATGGTCGGGAGGCGAGGAGTCGTGCGTCTTTCGCGCCCCGTGATCTTGGGAGGCTGAATTTCGATTGTGGAGGGGGATGAGGTTGGACCTGCTCGCGTGGCGGGACAGGGTCGAGTGTCGGAGCGCGCGTTCTCGGCTGTGGAGTCTGATTGGATTGGAGAGACGCCTTGGGTCGGGGACTAGGTGGGGCCATCTTGACTGTATCTACCCGGTTGTGACTGGGTTTTAAGGCCGGGAATTGCAGGATGGTCTGAGGGTCTTGATGCGGTTACCCCTCTGACATCTAGGGGGGGAGCCTCTCACGTCTTTTCGGTCCCCTTGGTGCGACGAGCTCGGGCCCTGGTTATGAGTGTATGTGAATGTAGTAACTCCGTGCACAGGGACGAGATGGGACGTTCCTCATGAACGAGAGATTGTAGGATGCAGGTGGCAGTTCGACAATCGATGCTTATGCTCGGGACCGCTTTAATGAACGGGATCTGTCGGCGGTTTAACAATCAGCTTTATGATCGGGACCGCGATCAGGAGCACGATGGCATTGCTAACATCATCATTCTCATCATTCACCACCTTTTCTGACTTGCTGTATACAGAGACCTTCGGGGTTCTCCCTTCCCGGCCGGCGAGAAACATATCGGGAACTTCACAGTCAGCTGTGATGATCGTGCTGTTTTGCCATCGTTTAGTGTCTCTAGTCGATAGGACTGCACCGTGGGATCAGTCACATCAACTATATTTGGCGATGCTAACATGGCTCTGACTGACGCGCTCAAGGGAGAGTCTTTTCCAGTCGCCCAGTTGGTTCATTCAGCCCTTTAATCGGCAGTAAACATCATGGTAATCCGGCTCATGTGGCCGCAACGTGGGATCCTCATCATAATACACCAGTCAGTTTGACTGCCCCGCGGGATAGTATACAAGCCTTAATATCGGACGCGGGATTTCTTCCTGATATGTTTGTCGCCGGGAGGCGAGGACTTCGGGGGATTCCAGCGGGAGCGGTGGAGTCTCGGCTTGATCTTGGTCTGCAGCTTGGTGTGGGAGGTTGTGTCTAGACAGGAGTTGACCGCCGGATGCGGCGATGCTCTGGGGCCGGCATCTGGAGTCCACGTTTGAGCGGAGGTGGTTGGACACTTCTTAAATTTCACTTACAGGTCTGTATCTTCCATTCCCTTGGAATCTCGGGCTGCGATCATGTCAGACGAGGCTTGCCCTGGGCCTCTGTTGCGCCTAGTTGTTGTGAATATAAGTATGTTTGTCTTCCTCTACTATGTGCTGTGAGCGGATTGAGCGGATTGGACAGCGTGGGACGCGCTATCGGTGGGTTTCTTACTTGTGTTTTGAATGTAACGTATGCTGTTGTATCTTGTAAATCTGTCATGGATGGGTGCCGCATGTGGTTGTGCTGACACTGTTCTAAGCTGCTGTTATGAGATGTTGATAGTCAGTGCGGGCGGAGTCTTTGGCGTATGCCGTTAACTTGGCGACGATTGTGTTGTTCTGTATTACAGTGTTTTAACCCCGGTGGTGTTATAGTTATGGCGGTTCAATGTGGGGGAGTTTTGCTGCTAGCGTATATTCCTCGGCTGCGCCGCGTATAATTGGCTTTTGGGCCGGCTCCGGACGTGGACGATGTCGGCTGTCTCTCGTATGGGCGAGACTGTGGAATTCTGGAGCGGTTTCTAGAAGGACGAGTACGGATTGGTTGCGTGCGTTTGTTATTTCCATAGTTGGGTAAGAGTTCGATCTGTATTAGTCTAGTCGCGTTGGTGAGAATACGAATCTCGCCACATATCAAGGGAATTTTGGATGGCTGCGGACACAGCGGAGGGGGAATTTTCCTAGCCACTGGATAGATCACGACTGGCCAATTTTGAAAATATAAATTCTTAACAAAAAAAAATAAATAAAATATTAGCTTTCATGTAAATATACTTCCGAAGTTCTAAGTTCAACTTAAGTTTTCATCTAGTAGCTTAAAGCATAAAGTGTGTGCTTAAAAGTCCCAAAAGCTGTAATAAAGCTCAATTCGGTAGCTTAAAGTCTCAAGCTTTGGGCTTTTCGTAAAACTTACATTATTAAACTTTATAGTTGGGTGTTTGGCTTGAGTGTGCAGGTGGATACGTTACAGTACCTACACATGCGCACCACAATACATACATACATTACTATTAAATACACTCTCTACCCTCACCATATATATATATTTACATACATTCTTCATCAATCTTAAATCTTGGTCGCCTCACTATTTTTCCACTCACTCCCTCTCCCGTCTGCCCTATTTTGCATTTTGCCCTTCTGACTTTTTTTGTATTTTGATAACTTTATTTTATTTTTATTTTTTTTTATTTTGGTTTGAGTTGTTTTAGATATATATTTTGTATTATATTGATTGTTTTTGTTTTTCTGTATTTTTATTTATTTTGGTTTATTGGTTTTCTTAATTAATTTCGTAATGTTTAGTTATTTTGCTTCATTATTTTATGTCGCGGATATCTGTTATTAGTATATCCATTTTCCATTACTTCATTTTACTTTTTATCATTGTGTTGTTGAGATTCCATGAATAAATAAAAATAAACAAAAGTATACTATGATCCGCGAATGCTTGTAATGCTATTGCATGAATTAATATATTATGTAGTAATATATTATATTATGCAGTAATATATTATAATGTAAACAGAATAGACTAACGATATGGAACATTATAATACACAGATGATTTGTGCAATGTAAAAAAAATTTGAGGTAATCAAAAAGTTTTTCCATTGTCCCAGTGTACCTATTTGATTTTATCTAATACAATCATCTAATAAGGAAAATATTAATACTGACCCTCATCATTACTATTTCATCCGATTGTTGGGTTCACAATGAATGTGTACTTACGGTGGAAGGACGAGTGAATAATATAATTACTGTGCCATGAATAATTAATAAATTCAACAATGATTTGTAAAGTAATAATTTTTTATTAAAATTAACAAAAAGTAAACTGTATCATCATATGTGGGATATAAAAGCAAATGCAGCAATATACAAAAAAATAAAAAATGTTTTGAGGATTTTTAATTTAAAATGAAGATTTTTTTGTATATATACCTTCCAAAATCACATTTATTATAAATTTATTAGCTATATTTCCCATAGAATCTAAAATTTTTTACACTATAAATTGGTAATCTTCGATGATCGCATCATTTTTTTGGATATTACTGCCTTTTCTTTTATATCCTACAAACTCATATTATCACATTGGTGCCTATATATATGAAAAGTTTTAGTTTTGTTATATTTTCCGGTTAATTTTCAAATTTTAAGTTGTTTCTTTTTTATATTTTTATGTTTTTAGGTATAGTATTATTTTAAGAAAAAATTCTGCTGCAAAAGTTTTGCTATTTTGAAGCGTGTGTCATATTTGTATTTTTGATATAATGAAATTTATATAAAGTAAAAATGTTTAAATCAAATACTGTCAAAAATTTCAATATTGGAACACTGCTCCTAATAGTGCTGTACTCAATCTAGGTCGGCGATTATTCAAATGTAGGTACGCTGGGAGATAATTATTTAAATTGTGTCCTATGTACGTCTTTTGCTCTACATTAATGGTACTAGTTAGTACCTTAATAGTTTTCAGTGAAATAATTGTAGGAACCTCTGGAGAAAGGTGGTCCCAGTTAGACTATTAAGAAGAATAGTACTAGCATACATATTAGAACTATGTGTTACCTTTGCATCTCACGGCTGCTACGTAATATTGTATGTAAAAGTCATTTCTACGGTCCGGAATTTTCATGGAAAACTGTTATTCCCAGTTGCTAGCCACGTTGTGTAAAGTATATCAGACATTTCTAATTTTAAAACTTTTTCTCTTCATAGTGGGTGCATATTGCAATCTCATTCAAGCTAGCACTGAAAGTTACCTAATTTTTAATTACCTATCCCATTCCCAAATAATAATAGTTTCGAATGTCCGGCCATAACTTCTTATCCAATAGCTGATCTCATTTTATTTTAAATGAGATGATTTCAAATTTGTTATTAAATAAAATAAAAACATTGACTTTATGTGTTTTTAATAAAATTAAATTTAAATTTAAAAAAATACGAGGCGGCTTTCGTAGCGCAGTGGGTATGACACTGGCTTTCCACACCGAGGGTTCCGGGTTCGATTCTCGGTGGGGTCACAATTTTAAATGTAATATACTCAAGGCCGAGTATTTTTTGATGTATTTCGCTTCTGTAATTGGGCCTCCTGGCCTGTTGAAGCGTAAAAAAATACTCTGAATCAGATTTTTTAAATATTTACATTTTTTAATATTTCAGATTGCATGGTTAATATACTTCAATACGTCCTAGTTTTTGAAACTGTACGAGAAACGTCAATCTTCCGACATAGAAAAGATAACGTAGCTCCGTGGTTCTAATTGTCGACTGGTTCGGATTTTGTAAGTTAAAATCCTGGCCAGCAATTCGAGCAAAATTCCTCGAACGCCAATTTCGATCAATAACACTTCATTATTTTGACCGGCGGTCAGCGATCACGAAACAATATGTAATATCTGTGGACATACGGAACAACCGTAATAAAAATTATAAACCCTTATTATCACAAAAAAGTCATTAAATGACAATTAAAAGCATTTAAATTAGGTATATTATTTATGTACCTATTACCTTCTGCAGTATCATCACCAGAATCTGACACTTGAGAAATTCAGCGTCCGATTTTCAGATCTATTGAAATCAGAAATTGTTGACTTGAATTTCACCTTCTATACCTACCATTAATACATGTGGGGCATTAGTGGTGCAGAATTTCTTAAAAGTATTCCACTATTGTTCACGTCCACAGGATTGCCTTCCAAGCCATCCGTTATTTTGAATGTCGGAGATATTTTTACGGTGAATTATTCCTTCGACATCTGTATATATGTATAATGATCTTACGAACGCACCCGATAAGTGCGTACGGAGTTCACGCCGTTCCCTCACTTTGACATTTATTTATTTAATATTACATAAATATAGTTTTATTACATTTGTATAGTATATTAAAACTATAAGAATACATTCGTATCCACTGTACCTCTCCAAAAAGAGACCAACTCTTGTGCATTCTCTCCTCGCACGCCACTGATGACATCGCATAGTAATCATTAATCGAAGTCATTTTAAACTCGCCTCAATAAACCCAGTTCAAACCATGTGGTTACTTTATTCTTGATTATCAGTGTGCTCACTTATATTCCATTCTTATATATGTATATCGCGACATTTCTCGGTACACTGAAGAAGCTGCGTGAGAGAGGCGGATTCCCTCTTAGGAGGGTTCCTATAAATTGCCGACCCTGACAAATCCTCCACGGTATCAACGGAAGTCATTAGTTAACCGAGACGTCAAGAGGATTATAAAAATTACTGCATTTTCGACAAACGATTATAGAACGTATCCTGAATTCGGAGAAACCAAAACATGCGACTTATTATTGATGAAAAAGGGCATTTAACACTTAAAATGCTTTTCTTGTCGCCTTGGTGAACAATGTAAAACGTAAAAACGTACAATTGCACGAACAATGCAGAACAAAACATGAGTGTGATTGTATTTGAAAAAGTTCTACATTCAACCTATTGCCACGTTATTTTTTAACATGGCCCACCTTGGGATTTTGAATGCGCCCACCAGGCGATCGCGAGATTCCGGCGGGCATATTTTCATGGCCATTTCGATTCATCTGCAGCGCGTAAAAATTGTGTGTGCCCAGAAGCCGAAAGCTACGATGGGATTGGGCCCGCGCCATGTGAGGCTTGCAGCTCTCCCTGTGAGCTCTCCGCGCTGGGGGCTTCAACGAGGCTGGCTCTGCGTCGAAGGCGTCCGGCGGCCGGAGGGAGCCAAGACTCCGCCGTGGTTGTCGGAGGCAGCCCTCACCAGACTTTTTTTTGTTTTGCCCTGTTTTCCACTATCATGGCGAATTCTGCCCAGTTGGGGACCGAGTTTCACATGATGCTGAACTCATGCCTCTCGGCCACCGCCTGTGCAATAATATTTTTTCATCTTGCCGCAGATGTTTTCTGTGCTCTGGAGCCAAACATTTGTCATGCACTATGCAATTTTATCTTTTATATCACTTTAATACTCAATTGAGCCATTTTGATAGGACAGATTTGATATTATTTTATATATAACCGTATACCTACGATAGGCCAGTGCATTTTCTCTAATGATTTTATGTAGAAGACCATGTTTCTTTATCTTATTAATTAATTTTAACATTTAATCACCGGTAATGTTCCATTTAGTTTTTTTTGTCATCCTTTTTGTTCTGTAATCTAACCTATAAACATTTTCCTGAGAACAACATTTCGTATATGTTCGAAAATGTGGAAGAATGACACTCTTTCATCTTTTCTTGCCGAGTTGTCGTTGGAGCAGTTTCTCCTTATCAGACATACAATTACCTGTCTCACTACATTACAAGAAATACTCGTGTATGGCGTATGAGAACTATATTTTGCCAGCATTTGCCGTTACAAACAAATATATTACAGATGTTTTAATTTTTTGAACACTGACGTTATTTATTGCAAAGAACTCCATTATTTTAAATAAATAAAAATTTAAAAAAACACAATGTTTTTTATGAGAGTTCAATATTTTATTAGTCTCTTACAGGACGATCGTTTCGGCTGTTTAGGCCATTATCAACTGATTATAATGAAAATGTCACCTGAACTTGTTGTATTGACCTGGTATTCCCGTAATCAGCAATTTTGAGAATACCTTTACTACCTGAAATCCATCCTTATAATGTTTAATTGCCCATATCTTAATAATTTAAAAAGGGTAAACACCCAACTATTTTATGTATTTGTAAAGCTATTAACTGTATCCTCTGTATTATTATTAAGGTTTTTCCAAAATATTTGTATATAAACTCAAGAATAATAGCTATGTTTATCAGTTGATAATGGCCTAAACAGCTGAAACGATCGTCCTGTAAGAGACTAATAAAATATTGAACTCTCATAAAAAACATTGTGTTTTTTAATTTTTATATTTAAATATATTACAACAGTGATACAAGTATTTTAAAATCCACATATGTATGTAATTTACGAAAATTGATAATTTAAATATAAATATGTACGCACAATAAAAAGATTTAAAAAAATTCACGGCTCAATCAAAATCAGGAAGAAAATGTCAATATTTTCCATCGTTTTAAGGTTTTCTTTCAATGTAACCATCTTTTTCTGAAATATTACAGTAGTCTCCGCACGAAAAACTTAAAATTGAAGAGCGAGAAATCGAATCTATTTTCTTTGATCTTTCACCAGATGCATATCAACCGGCATATCTTCCCCCTTTCTCGACCGACGCGTGATCTGAATCATTCATATTATATTGCTTTTATCTTTGAAAAATCGCACTCCGAATAATTATTCTGAGTCTTCATAAGAGGAAATGTTTGATTTGTGAATGGTGCCAATTAGGGTTGTTCCCTTTTGTTATTAAGGTTAAAATAAAATTAGCCTTTTACTGGATCACTCAACCTTTTATTTATTTATAAATATGAGTTGTTTATTTCAGAAAAATGCCGTCCCGATAGGATTACATCTGGTGGACATTCAATAGGGTTAATGAAATTTTAAAAATAAACCGAGCAGAGATTATCAAAAAAATATAATACATATTTGTTTATATTTACGTTGGAAATGGAATTCAAGAAATTTACGCAAAAAATCATCTTCTGTTTAGTGTTCATTAATCGTTTATGAAATATTCCCATTTCTGTTCCTTTAACATTTCTTCAGAATGCGGTCAGCAGTGCGCTATATTTTATATTTATTAAAAAACAATCGCAAGTGATTATGATTAGTTACTTAGATATTGTTTTAAAGTATCAAGCATTATTCACATATTTTTCTTAGCAAGCGAATTCAGCCTTGTTTCCTTCATAAAACTCATTTTACGATGTAGGTACTAAGCATGAATTTTATGTAAAAAGTTTTAAGACAAAAAAGTGAAGTAAAATATTTGTTTGGCTGAATAATACGATACATATTATGCTCTGAATTATGTGATAATAATTGCAGTAGAAATATTATGAGAAATATTTTTTATTTCTATTTGTTTCAAAGAAATTGTTATGAATGAAAAAGGAATGTAGTTAAGCAGTCATGATAATGAGCACGTAATGCAGTATTGAGCATAATGCAAGCTGCTGGATTACAAATATTTAAAATAGTGGTTCATTTCAATTTAATTGAGTTTCAAGTTATTTTATCAAAAAAGAGGTGATCTTCTAACGAGCGCGAGCGTAATGATCTCTAGCGAGTTTTCTTCGAGTGTTATTTGCGATAATGAATTGTTCCAGAGGTATAAGTTACATGCAAGCCTTATTGCGACTAATACAGTTACCTAGGAGAATAAAAGTGTTCCAGGGAATGCTGCTTTTCAGTCATAGAGGAGGAGCTCCACGGAAATATATATATATATATATGATGAAGCTATTTTTTTGTTTACAAAATTTCCGAATAAATTGAGTTAAATATGTACCTAAATAAATGTTAACAAAAAAAATTAAAAACCTAATCATCTCCTCATGAGAAATCACCCAATTTCTACCTAAATTTTGTTCTTTAGACTCGACGGAACCGATTTATTATAATTTATCAGAAATTCTGAAGTCGATAAGGCTTTGCGAGTGAAGTCTTGTGTCTTTGTCATCCTTATGGCAGGTCACGTGTTGATGTTTGCATTTTAACTTTATTGTTTATATTTTATGGATATGTAAAGGTCTAGAAGCAAGAGTTGTAGATTATGAGGTATTTATATGAATTTAAGGTCCTTTTTTCCAATTGATTCTTTCCAATTATGTGATGTGACTAACCATCGAGAAGTTACCATGGTTGCTTTTTGACTCGATAACTCAGCAAATGATGATTTCAAATTTTTAAAATAATTATTTATTTATTTATTTATTCATTTTCTTCTTCTTTTCATGCCTTATCCGTTCAACGGATGTTGGCTATCATGTTGGCTATCATGTTGGCTATCATGTTGGCTATAACAACATTGTTAACTGCGGCCCGGAACAACTCTACAGTCGACTTGCCAAACCACTGTCTCATCTTTTTCGGTGATGATGTTCTCCTTCTTCCAGTGCCCCAACTTCCGGCAATCTTTATGGGATGCAAGATCTCATACTTCTTCGGATACCCCATCACATGCCCGAGATATTAAAGTTTTCGGATTTTTATTTATCATAACTTTTTTCTTTATTCATCCAAACCATAACATCTTCATTCGTGACTATCCGTCCAGCTTATATTGATTATTCTTCTATAAATCCACATTTTGAATGCCTCAAGTTGTAAAATAATACCGAAAACTCGTAGCATCTGACCATTCGCATTCGTAATCCAAGGTTGAGATCATGAAATCTTTTTCATGCGGATAAATAACATAAACATGAACTTTAAAGGGGTGTGCATATTTTTTATTTTTACAAATTTCTTTAAAAATATCATTAAATAATAACAACACATCATAGTTCTGTTAAATTTTGTTGAATAAAATCCATTCCTTGTCGATCAAATTATTGAATTACGCCCTTGTACATGAGAAAAACAATGCGGCTAAAGGGTTAAAGAATATTTTGTTATTTTTCACGGGTTTCGATACCGGTTGGATAAATATGTCATCTTAAACGGATGCATAAATATGTTAAATAATATGTTCAAATAAAATAAATAACCAAATGGTTTGCGATAATCACGAAAAAAAACATTCGCATATAAATTTTTTCCTGTGATAGCGTTCCGTAGCCCAATTTAAAGAATGTGTAAATTTTATTAATGCTGCAGAATTCAACAAGATATTTTGAATTATTATTCCTTTTAAAAACATGGTGAATGAAATGAAATATGCTGTCATTCGGTTTGCCGACATTACGACAGAGAAAATGGTTCCCATCATAAACACGATGCATTTTCTTCCGGAGAAACGCGTGTTGTCATTCTCATTTGTTTCTTATTGAAATTCACAGATGGCAGTGCTCCAAGCGATACGTGTTTTGTTTTGCTAAGAATTCAGCCTGCGCTTGAAACAAAGCTCGCGTGGAGTTTAATGTGATTAGACAAGTAAAACCGAAATAAGATCACGTAATGCTTCGTTGTGTTTGTTCAGTTTTACACTACGGAGTAGCGCAAGACCGAGAGGCACATTCGTAGGTGCTGCACACGGATGAGACTTTGCTCTCGCGTATCAGAGATTCGGCTCGGTTGTTAAATACTAGTAGGCAATGAATGTTTGGAACAAGTAGATGAGTTTGTGTACTTGGGAAGTATGTTCGATAGAAGAGGGAATGTTGAGAAAGATATAGAGAGGAGAGTGACTGCCGGGAATAGGGTGAACGGTGCTTTGAATGCAATAATATCTAATAGAAATATGTCTACCGAGGCAAAACTGGCGGTACATAATGGCGGTACCGACACTAATGTATGGAAGTGAAGCCTGGAGCTGGCAGAAGAGGAACGAAAGTAGATTGAATGCATTGGAGATGAGGTCCCTTAGACGTATGTGAGGTAAATCCATGTATGATAGAGTAAAGAATGAAGATATTAGGAATGAATGTAAAGCTGATCGTAGCATAATACAGAGAATAAAAATAGGGTCGCTCAGGTGGTTTGGGCATGTTGAGCGAATGAATGAGGAAAGAATGATAAGAAAGATATATGATGCAAGTGTTGACGGCGCCATAAAAAGAGGGCGACTACGGAAGACGTGGCATGACCAGATTAACCAGATACTGGAAGACGGTCCTGTTAGAAGTCTGAACAACCGTCGAGCTTGCATGCGAAGATGTATGAATGTAGACGAAGCGAAAGTTGTATGTCAGGACAGAAGAGTATGGCGCTCTATCCTCTCTGCCTACCCCCTCGGGGAAACGGCGTGATGGTAAGTAAGTAAGTAAGTAAGTAAGTAAATCGATGGATTTTGAGACCTAGTACAAGTGAAATATTTCTAGTAGGAATAATTTTATCGAGGTGTATTTTTTAGTCACATAGCCAACAAGTATATTACGGAGGATCGCGTGGTGATAACAAAACTTTCTTTCTTCGATTAACATATTATATTTACACAAGATATCTTAGAGACCACAAATGGAGCATACGGTTAGAGAAATAAAAAAAATAATTTTATTGCATTCATAAAAGGTCATAACTTTATAAAAATATTTTTTAATGGAACTTACAACTGGTGGATAAATTTAACGGGTTATTTATGATATTTTGGTTATTTTAAAATATTTTAATTATATTTAACGATTCTAGACCATCACTAAATGTTTGCATGTAAAATAGATAAACCCAAATTGTAATCAAATGATGATCATTTTCCACAAAATATTTGGAAAAATCAATATTATTTAAAAATTTAAAATACTCTTTGTCTCTGATAATTAGAATTTCGATCTGTTCCAATGTGCATTAAATATTAAAAATGAAAATATTACGACCGTTACATTTCATTATAACGAGAATTATTATCCTCAGGATATGTTCGTGAACCATATAAAGTACATGTATATGGTTTACGAACAACTTTATCGGTTTAAGTAATATTACAGTAAATTCAAAATATGACTGGGGTAAAAATAATAACCATTTTGTCCAATCGCGGCTTGTCAATATTAATAATAATATCGCATTCGGTTGAAAAATAGCGCTTCTCTTCAGCGGCGAATGGTCAGTCGCAAAGCCGGGGCTTAGTCGATTGTGTACAGCCGATACAGTTCGCGATAAATTGAGGCGTAGATATTGAAATGGCGGGGGCGATTGTAATCCCGGAGAGCGAGAGCCTTTCTGGCCGTCGATGTTTTTTTTACGCGACGTGTTTACTCAAGCCGGCCGCATAAAAGTAAGTGAAATAAACGGCTGCCCGCTCGAATTGCTGAATTTATGGCAGAAAGAATGAATTTCGCGTCGGCGGGACGGGCAGACCTGCGCCATAAATCTCCGCAAACGCGGCCCGACTATTAAGGTGTTGATTCGGCGGCGGCGGCGCGGCGCGGCGCGGCGCGGAACCTTCACGCTGGCGCTGGTGCCTGCTGGCTATTCTTTTTCACACACGCGTCAGTTTCTTTTTTTATTAAATCAACACTCATTCAGATTTGAAGGCTGCCATCAAGTAGAGTGCCTTATGTGCCGGAGGGTTAAGAAACGAATCGCGGTACAATAATACATATATAAATAGAAATATCTAAGATAGTATAATTTATAACAAATAAGTACCTAATAATCTTTTTCATCTTCATTGGAAGGATGATGTATCATGCTAGTCAAATGGAATGATATTGTACATGGGTAGGGGAGAGGGGGCATAGTGGGGTAGCGGGGCATAGCGGGAAATCTCTATGACAGCTCGAACGAAACTTCGTGCAATGTTTCAAAGGGCTCGCTTTAATTGGTCGTCAGTCGGCACGTGACCTTCACATGCGATCCACGCCATTTCGACAGCCGTTTATGCTATATTAAAAAAAGACTAAAAACAGTGCTTTCGTTAAAAAAAAATACGTGAAATTAAACAGTAATTGTTTCTCGAACTGAATTATATATTGTGGTGGTTAATTTTTCGTTTTGCAGCAGTACCTTCTGCATTTCATAATTATAAATACAAGATTGTCTGTGAAAAAGGTAAGATGTTGTCAGTTTATGTTTTGTTGTTAAAGTACCAATGGGACATAAAAGGGTATCGTTTGATGCCCCTTTTAAGGCAACTAAAATAACTTTTTTAAAGACAAACAAATTGCTTTTTATATCTTTATTTATATATATATATATTTATTTATTTCTTTTCAGTCAATAGGGTTCGCACATATAAAAGGGCTACAGATCAGCATTCATGTTCTATGGAAGAAATGAAAAAAGCTGTACACAGTGTTGTGTCAAGAAAAATGGGCTATAAGAAAGCAGCCACTTTACACAACGTTCTACAGACTACAATAGAAAGGCATGTTTCTAAATATTGGGGTAATCCGGACGATAGTATGTTTCAAAAGAAGGTAGGCCATTTCAAAACATTTTGAAATGGCCCAATTGTGACACAATTTCAAACCATTGCACTATTCGGAAAAGCTTTTGTATCTGCAGCAACTATGACGACTGCTATTAATGCATATAGAGCCACAGGTATTTGGCCTATGAATAAGGATATATTTACTGATGCAGACTTTGTACCCGAGGAAACTACAATCCTGAACCTGTTCAGATACCTTTAGTCGATAAAGCCATATTTCAGGGTGACAACACGCCACATCGACAAGAACCTGTAGAAGTTGAGCCTATCTAAAAGACGCCACCCAGACAACCAACCCTAACAAGGAAACTTTCTCCACAACCTGGTTGTTCTTGGATGACTAATAGACCCTCGTCTTTTACATCAACTCCAGAACAAATAATGCCACTGCCCAAGGAGAACAGAACAAAAAAAGAATCTCTAAGTGAAGAGGGAAAACAGCAATCATTACAGAGTCGCCACATAAAAATGAACTTGTGGCCTTTAAAAAAGGCCACAGAATTAAAAGAAAAAAAATAAGAGGGCATAAAAAGATTTGGAATTAAAATTAGAAATACAGAAAAAGAGAAAGCTTCTCAAAAAGAATGGCAAACTTTCCTTAGAAGATGATGACGATGCTGAATGCATATAGTGTGGCTACTTGTGGTTATAATCAACAGAGGGATGGATTCGTTGTCTAAAATGTTCCCGTTGGGCACACTGCTCTTGTGCAAATTTTGCGTACTTCTTCATTATTAGTCATTCCGGCGGGTAACAAAGGCGATATTACCCATCCCCTTTACCCCACCCATCCCTCTGATATATTTTCTGTACAAATCTACACCGTTTGACCGATCTGACCCAAATTTTGCATACTTATTCCTTAGGACCTGAAAAGTAAAATAGACGGCATTCCCCCCCCCCTGGACGTCCCAGCCTAGATTAAATGCAAACATGGTTCTTATTGCAAAACAATGGAACCTTTGTGTCCCCCACAAACTTATTTTTTACTTAATTCTTAACCCAAA
>JADDOH010012635.1:0-107457 GCA_016648135.1 Agrypnia vestita
ATACTTGTTTTGCAAATAATAAACAAAACTTTTCGACATATATTACAACTCACTAGAATGTTTACGCCCGAAAATCATCACCCGTAAAATATCCTTCCGAATAATGTCGCTCGCTGATTGCAGTTTTAACTTGACTCGACTGGCGTGCGGTGCCAAGCACCAGCGCCCAGAAATTTTGGGCCGATTCTATGCTTGTACGTTGTTGGAGGAATCTCCAGAACTTTCCGGAAGTCTCTGGATGCCTCTATTTTATCTAGTTCCCCTCCCGGGTCTCTATATCTCTCTCTCTAGTATCCTCTCTCTCATCTCTCTCCTCTCCTCTCTCTCTCTCTTCTTCTATCCTCCTCTCCAATCCTCTCTCTCTCTCTCTCCTTTCGGCCCTTTCTTTCCTTCTTCCCATTTTTGCTTTCGCCCCCCCTACTCCCCGTCGGCAGTACTATAATTGCTCCTGCCTTCATTATGAGTCGAAAATATTCTAGCTACTATGACCTAATATCAATAGTTAAGGAGATATGCGACATCAAAGTTTGCATTATTTTCAATATTTCTGACTTATTTTTTTGTGAAACGTTGAACTATCATTAAAGTAACTTATATCGAATATGAAAAATTCATTCCCTTTATAACAGGTCAATTAAAAAAATAAAAAGCTTCGACTTCCAATCGGAAAACATTCTAATTGGAATTTTTCAGGGTTTGTTTCTTTTTATTAAACTTGTATTGAAACGAATGAATTTTTAATAATCGATATGAGTTACTGTAATGATAGTCCAACGTTTTACAAAAAATAAGTCAGAAATATTGAAAAAAAATGCAAACTTTGATGTCGCATATCTCCATAACTATTAATATTATGTCATGATAGTTTGAACATTTTCGACTCACAATCAAGGCAGGAATATAGTCTTGCAAGGTAATTAATATTTTCCAAATAACCCTGTATATGTATGAATCAGTAATATTATTATCCCTTTATTGAAGTACTTTCAAAACTACCCTGTATTAGGAATTCGAATTGCAACCCAGACCTAAAGAACTGTCTTCAACTGTTCGAGCAATTGCATTAAGTACCCTCTTCATTAAACTACATTCAGTTGAGTTAAATACTATTTCAATGGATACATAATTGATTCGACAAACATGTTTTTAAAAATGTGGGTTTAACCTTCCCTTAACAAGTGTGATTATTTTCATAATATTATCACATGTCATGGCTGCGAGAGGACTAAATAAAAACAGCGGAAATTAATTATTGCTTTATTTATTAATGATTAATTAGTTATCAAATGGACAACGTCACTTAACACGAATTAAACTTGACGCTTTTCTGTAATCACGCTATTTCGTAATATATCACTCGTATATAAATTTATTATTATCGCTGTAACACAAGGTTGATATATTCTCGGAAATGTACGAGGCTGATGTAGCGTAATTGTAACGCACATTTCCCGGATAGATAGGAGCTCCGGGTTAGAGTCCCAGTAGCAGCCAAATATTTTTTCGTTGATTTGATTTTTTTGTATGTCTTTCTACTTGTTGATTAATAATTTTTTTTTAAAAATTCACAGAACTTTGTTATGAAATTGCAACTGTATAATAAGAATGTGTCCTTTAATATAAAATTTTGGAATGTCATTGAAAGATTTGGCAGATACTTCGTGGGGCAACATTATAATTTAAAATATGTTTTACTTTACTTTGTAATATACGCACACAATATGAGTTATTAAATTACTACTATAGTTTTGAGAGAAGCAGTCAATCTCGTCATTAGGTGTAGATAATAGCTAACTTAAATACAAAATATATCAATCGAATCGGGTAGGTCAGGGGGGCGCGCGGTGGGGAAGGGTATTTTTTTCCCAAAAGAGTGGTGAAGTGGACTAAAATTTGATATTTCTAGAAAAATTTCTAGAAAAAAAAAATAATTCTATATTTGAATATATATATATATATATATATGGATAATTAATTTTCAAAAATTTTCAAAGTCAAATTTTTGACTTTAAATTAAATTTAAAATAAAATTAAATACTTAGTTTTAAACCGCTTATTACTATAATATTCGTCAACAAGTTTCGGTTGGCCTCAACTTTCATCAGGACAAGTATAATATAGACTGGACTGAAGTATAATATAATACAAGTATAATATGGAATAAAGTATAATACAGTTATTATATGTTTCACATTCCAATATACAGGACCAACCTGCCGATGGTTATGCCTGTTGGAAGAGCCACAGCTATGTTGAACAAAATCGCTTTGGGTATTGATATATTCCATGTGTCTGAGGAGGTTTTCCGAAGCGGGATTCTCCAACACCTTTGACCAGATTTTATGTTATTTTTGATTTATTAAATTTTTTTATTTAGATATATACTTCCATAATATGTATGCCTTGAACATTTAGTTTGTAATGTACATATTATTAAATAAATTGAATTGAATTGAATTGAATAGTCTATATTATTATACTGGTCCTGATGAAGGTTTAGATCAACCGAAACTAGTTGACGAATGTGTATATCGAGGGTAGGAAGCTAAAAGGGTGTTAATGATTATTTTGAACATTACAGGAGAGCAAAAGAAAATTATGTCAATCTGATTTTGTCAATGTATCTTTTTAAAAAAAATTTTTAAATAAACAATTTCCACCAAAACACATATGGAAATCGTTTAATAATAAAAGAAACATTGACAAAATGAGACAGACAGAACATTAAAAATGTCCATAGGTTTTCACAGCCGTTCAGAATCTTCTATGTATAGTTTTCGAGGATATTCTGCCGTGTATATGTGACCTCTCTGGCCAACGTTTCGGATCCCATTGCAGGGTCTATCATCAGGGCTGATGTTATGAGTGTGTAGAGAGGTCACATGTACACGGCAGAATATCCCAGAAAACTATACACAGAAGAGACAGAACATTATTTTGCTCTTCTGTAAAGTTATTAATAGTCACTAACGCTTTTGGCTTTCTACCCTCGATATGTTGTAATAAGTTGTTTAATACTAAGTTTTTAATCAATATATATATATAAAAACAAACCCGTGTTTCCCTACCCGCCAAGTTTTCTCCACAACCACCCACCGGTGGTTATGGTGGTGGTTAGCCCATGGTATCACATCAAAAATATGCGAGTTTGGTGGGGGTGGCTGTGCGTGGGTGGGAGTGGGTGACGAAAATGTGCTTTCTAGCATATTGTTTTGTTATGGGAAGGCCGCAAATGCTTCAGATTGTTTCAAAATAGGCGCGCCGACTGTGTCGATGAGTCTAGAAGGTTCCGGAAAAACCTGCTCTAGAAAGTTCCCGAAAGTAATATAAGGTTCTAAACTGAGTGGCGGAATGTGTCGGTGTGTCTAGAAGGTTCCTGTACATTTCGATTTTATTTAAAATTATAATATGCGGATAGTTGAACCAGCGGTTTAGGCACTAGTTTAAACTACGAAACGGGGATTCTAGGACGGAGGTACATCGCAATTTTGCAGACAAACCTTTGCAAAATTAATAACCAGCCGGATCGGAAGTGATTCAAATTCTGGCGGTTTCCTCCGAGATGAAACTTCCTCCTCGCAGCTGGAGAGTTCTGCCGGCGGACTAGGCCATGTAGCGGGGAGCATCAGAGAGTGAGAAGCAGTTCATTAGCTGTAGCCTGGAGCGGCTCCGAGACGGAACGCTCAGACGGGGTAATAAAGCACAGGGCGTTTAAGAAGGATGTGACGCTTGAAATGGAGAAAGAATTACTTGAAAAAATTCACAGAAATGTCCTTACTGGCAATAATGTAAAGTACGCTTTTAAAGAATAATTTTATATAATATATATTTTTTTATTTATTTAATATACAGGGTTATTTGTAAACCATTAATAACCTCGCGGGGCTATACTCCTGCCTTGATTATGAGTCGAAAATGTTCAAGCCATCATGACCTTAAATGAATAGTTTAGGATATATGCGACATCAAAGATTGCTTTTTTTTTTTCAATATTTATGACTTATTTTTTGTAAAACGTTGGACTATCATCACAGTAACTTATATCGAATATGAAAAATTCATTTGTTTGAATAAAAGTTAAATAAAATGATAAAAACCCCGAAAAAATTCCAATTGGAATTCGAAGGTTTTTATTTTTTTATTTGTCTTGTACAAAGGGGAATGAATTTTTATATTCGATATAAGTTTCTGTAATGATAGTCCAACGTTTTACAAAAAATAAGTCATAAATATTGTAAAAAAAATGCAACCTTTGATGTCGCATATCTCATTAACTATTGATATTAGGTCATAATAGCTTGAACATTTTCGACTCATTATCGAGAAGGAAATATAGCCCTGCGAGTTTATTAATATTTTACAAATAACTCTGTGTAGAACAAATGCAGATCTTATATATTTACATATTAGATTAACTTTTTTTTTAAATACTTGATAGTCATGTAGGACCTCATCAGTGAAAAGAAGCTCTTGAGTCTGATGAGGGAGCCACAGTTCTTATTATAATATAAGTAGTATACACAAGTTATTTATTAATACGGTAAAAAAGATAAATTGATAATGAAAGTATTGGAGTTATTTTGAAAAAAGCTATAGGTTTAAATGATTTATGAATGTAAGTTTGATTTTAAGAAAATTTTAATGTTTTTGATTTGTTCTGAATGGTTACTGATGCATCGTATCTCGATAGGTAAGTTATTACAGTAATTAATGGCTTTATATATATAGTGATGCAGCATTTGGGTTGTTTTACATTTATATAATAACTAAGTATTAATAAAATGAAAACTCTTTGTATAAAACCACTATTTATTAAATTATCAACATGTTTCGGGACCGATGATCTTTTCATCAGATTACACCATACGGTTTACTAAAAGTTAAAATTGAAAGTAGACACAAAAAAAATAATATATATATATATTGTTCTTGTTATTTTGTATTTGTATTAACCACTTACTAGGAACTCTACATCTATCGGTTTCGACACCACCGTATCTTCATCAGGATAGATGCAAAATAACTAGGTATCCATTATCTATTCTAGCAAACAAATAAATTTTTGAACGCGGGCGTGGCTACAGCTATGGTGGGGGTAATTGAGAAGTGGACGCAGAAATGGAGAATATGTCAAGTAACAGGCTATTCATAAAATTTATCTGGCTGTTAATTATATTGGCTTACTTACTGGAATCCGGTAGACGTAGAGTTACTAGTAAGTGGCTAATATAAAGCTATTTAATTAAAATTAATAATTATGTCCAACAACAAAGTTAGCGCTATAAACATCCAAAATATATTAGTCGTAAATTAAATGCGATATATAAAGAATGTGAAAAAAAAAATATAGCTATTAAGTTTTAAAGGAATTTGGTTATTAATAATACCTTGATGAATTTATCATTGATCCCGAAAAACGTTGATTTTTCAAAAATTAGTGGTTTTATGCAAATCGTTATTTTTCTATTAATATAAATAATGTTGTCACAAAGTTATTTTGTTGTTATCGAAGAAGTAACAGAAGTAAGTTAGTAACTAAAAATATTCCATTTATTAACTAAAAATACTTATAAACGTAAAATACGCCATTTTTCGCGGGCCTATTCTGTATTGGCACACAATTTTCATCTCTTCTACATTCAAATGTCGCATGCTAGCTCGACGATTTAAGGTATCACTGTAAAAAAGTAGTATGTCAGGTCACAGTGATTTTATTAATTAGGATAAGTTACAGAAGTCTCACAGAGACAAAGCTATTTATGTATGAGAAACGTGGATGGAAGTCTCTTATACGATGACTCAGGGCTTCAAAACTGTATGAGCTGGCTTGAGTTATCCATCTACACAATGCAACGTTCACCAATTCCATCGCAAGAATATCCACACACTATCAAATTTTTGAAAGTTCTATATACATATATGTCCTAAATTAATGAATATTTCATTATACTTCATCTTTTTTCATAAAGAATCTTCATTCATAAGGAATCTTTCATTATGTTCAGTATACTTCAATGGTCTTTGCTGGAGACATCTGTATTTTTTTTCATTAACTAGTTAGTATAATACATTGCGCAACTGGAAATGAGACCTCTAAATTTTATTGTATTATTTTTAAAAAGGTCTATATAACAATATGCACCAAGTGCGGTATTTTATTTTCCACGATTTCAACTCAATATTGCCGAAATTGCCCTCAAAAGTTGTCTTGTAAACATGAATCAACAGAAAAAACGTAAAAATTAAAGCTCACAATTGGCAACTGAATATTAGAAAATAACAAAAAACTGAAATTCTGTTTATTCATTTCATCAGTATTTTTTAGTCAAGCTATATAGACCAGGTTATCGAAGATATTCATTGTAGCACCTCCAAAGAAACGAAGATGCTGGCAGGTGACTGAGGGGAGTGGAGAGAGCTTGGTGCAGACCAATCCTAGGATTGTAACCCAAAAAAAGTGTTTTCCTCTCTCTCCTGTAAAATTTTGTTTTTGCATGTAGACTCTTTTTATAGGGACGCCTTCGATTGTTGAGGCTCTCAATACAACCATCTTCCAGTATGGTTGACCTGATCATGCCAAGTTTTTCGCAAACATCCCCTCTTTCTGGTGCCGTCAACTCTTCCGCTCAACATACCCAAATCGTCTAAATGTACATCTTTCAATTCTATTCACTTTATTAAAGAGTTAAGGTTGTTATTACGGTCGTTAGACATATTTAACTGTAAATAGTTGCGGATATTTTATACGAACCGTATGTTTTTCCGAGAAACAATTCTTGACGTTATATCAGGAGGACGACGATTACTGCTTTCGAGGCCATAAATTATATGCACTTTGATGTGGAGTGTTCACTTCTTCTATAATAGAGGTCGCCAGTGTGCATCACGTAATAGTTATGTCGGCGGACTTTACTGCGACGTCTCTCAAGGGTTGAATCAATGTCGTAAGAACAGGGCGCCAAATACTTGATAGTTTGTAACTTGGAATTTTTGTATATTTCAATGGACTCCCTCACTAATCTGGGTATAAGGTGCGTTTCTGTTGATAAGATTTTTGTCTTTTCAAATCTGATGAAGTGACAGAGATTCCCTTTGGATGCATGTTCGCAGATTGCCGATATATTAGAGTTGTTTTTAATTGCTACAATATGTTCCTTCAATCGTGTAGCGATATTGCCTTTGGTTTGTCCTATGTAGAACGCTCCACAACCGCATGGCACTCTTTATACACCTGGAGAATCGAACGGTGTACACTACCTAACATAGATCGAACTATGGAGGCTTTCACTTTGCTACCACCAGTCTTACATTATTTGAAAAGATTTTCATTGTTGTCATCAAATTTTTAATATTATTGAAATAAAACTTTATTTATCATAACGGTGATACACACATTGGTATTGTCACCAACTCAGGAGACGTATGCTAATACAGAGTTCGGAGCGTAACGATAATATTCGGTTGAGAGGCGCGCGGCCTTCGGTCACGCCAGCTGCGTTCAGCAGTGTGCTTTACTGTCCCAGTTGTGGTGATGATATCATTATGTATATCCAGCTTATTAAAGTTCTCCTGAATTGTTGATAATATCGCGATACTGTAAAAATGGAAACAAGGATTTTGCAGCACGTTTTATAGTAAATTAGAAATTAATGAAAAGGTTTTCAAATCGATCGTACCCAATTTAGAGGACAACATAAACATTACACCCAACATTTGTTGTTCTGACAGAAGCGAAACCAGAGATAAACGATAGAAGTGACATCAGCGATTCAGTATGACCAGAATTACAGGGCTTTCAATTGTTAATAGCACGACTTCGGACGTGCAAGTATAAAATGGTCCACACACGAGTGACCAGTGTGAAATTCGTATGAATTACATACTAGTGCTCTAATTTAGTTTGAGTTCAGTGACTAAGGTGAGAAATAAAAACTTCGTTTGATTTCAAGTGTTTTATTTATCTCCCACCACCACGATCTCATAAAGTAGGAGTGTAAAAATGTTACTAAGCGAAAATTTACTGGTATACGGTTTGAGTTCTATTTCAATTTCACGTAACAGATCACTATGATTTTTTATTACTCTTAATAATATGGCTGTATAGGAACTACCGCATATTTGCGGTGGAACGCTAATACGGAGCTCGATGTGTAACGATGTAGTCCGGCACAGTGGCGGCAGCCAGAAAAATATTTTATTATGGGTGATGCTCTTACTATCTTGTCGTGACGTCGGGATTCTCCAATAAAAGAGGTTGTCGGTTACTCTTGGTTTATTGGTGGCAACAATACGTTATATAGCGGTTATAATGAACAACAGGGGTCTATCTCGATATAATGGTAGCAAAAGCCTGAAGACGACATCCGCGTGATCTTATAAAGCATTTGCTCTCTCTTTTATGCTCCGTCTCTTCAGTCCCCCAGATCTATTACATTATGTAACATAAATTCACTTGAAATTTGAGTCGTTTTTCAATTTCAACCTGCGGATCAATGAGGCACAAGACAATATGATTTTTTTATTGGACGATGAATAGTGTCTGGGTAATATCGACAGCCTGGCACTCGTATGGGACATGTCATCCGAAAAACAAATAATAAAAGGCCATTGTTTATTTTCGCCATTAACATTTTTATCGCTGGAAATATCCGAAACGGGCGGCTAATATGAATATTGCGTGCCGGGTATTGATCAGCTCGCCCCGTTGCTGCGGGGCCCGCAACCGACGGGAAATTGTTTTCTTAATATCAAATTAGAAGCAATTGTGGAAAATTGTAATCATCACAATTATGTAATGCTCCTTGGCGGTATTTTAGTTTTACGATTGCGGTTCGCGGGCGCACAGTCTCGTAATTTTGAGTTTTATTATTTATTTGAGTAGCTGAGTAAATATCGTTTAAAGACATTGTAATTTTGGCCTCACTCCATTTAAGAAAGCCAATCGAACTAGTATGTGTGAGCCTTGCGTACGGGGTACGTTGTTTCGTTGTGTTGGTGTTAATACTAGCAAACAAATAATATATACACTTACTAATTCGATTGTCTTTCATGAATGTAATTTACTACATATACCACTTTACTAAAATATTTTAGACATAGTATTCCTACCTATTAAAATATATTAAAAGTATATTGGACTGCCTTGAGCTGAATCACATGGTCTCTTGTAATATACCGAGACAAACGAGACATCACGAAGTGTACTTCGTAGGGAACGATAGGAATACCTATGCATTAAATTTATCGTTAACAGGCTTGCATCGCCTTGGAAACAAATTTACGGAATTCGTAGATATTTTTCGTTGTAGGAGCATACCCGAATTAAACAGTTACTTAGACTTAGAATTATTTACAGTTTAATGAACTAAATTTTTACCCATGAATATACTATATATATAGATCTATATATATTATATATATATATATCTATATATTATATAATAATTTTTACAGTTTCAGTCTTCTTTTAAATATGTTCTGATTTTATCTTTTATATGTATTTTTTGGTTTATTTTATCTTCTTATCTTATGTATCTGGTATATTGGTTTTCTATCTTTGTTTTGCTCTATCATTAATTTGTTAAAGGTTTCTAATTATTAGTGTTTGCTTTTGTACTAATTAATCATCGTTTTTATATATACTGTTCATTTGTTTTATATTGTTACATTTACCTTAAATATGTTATATTTATATTATTATTTTTTAATTGTTTACTGTAAACAGAATTTTATATTAGGTACACATATAAAAATCCTTTTAATTTTCTTGTTCTGTAAAAGCCCACTAGGGCGTTTATTAATAATAAAGAAAAATATTTATATTCGGTATTCACCACATAACACTCCCTTTGTATCCACTTTAGTTGGCATTTACGTCACATGCCCCCACCCTTACATCTCGTCTTACCAATATTTCGCAGTTCTCGTTTAAAAGCTCGACTTTTAAGAGTATTTTAGCTTGGCTTAAATTATCTACAAATTACTAATTACTAAATATCGACCGCTACTTTTGGAGCATTCTCATCACCATTGTTTAAAACCTAGTTTCCTCAGCTTCGAGTACCCTCGAGTGTGGTCTACTGTATATGAAATTGTACGTTTGCTAATCATAGAGTTTAACCATCATCTGTTCTCATTATTAAAAAAAAAGTGTTATCGGAAGGTAAATCAAGCTTCCTGTACCCTCCCCTTTTATTGTAAATAGTCCAATCTATCGATCCCATTAACGTCAATCCACATCCTTATTGATTCTGGCGATTTGCGTCAAAATGAAACTAAATACCTCTATGTCCGCTTCCATTGAAATTCTACACCCTTAGATATATCAAAGCCAAAGACATCATGCAATCAAGTATTAAAGATATCTTCTCCCTGAGGCAAACGCTCTATTCATAAATGTATTTATAGTATCACGCAAAGACTCCCTAAATGGTACCTATGCTGGTGAAATTAACTACTATTCTGAATGTGACAGCGAACGGATGGAACATCAAAATTCTCTCACAAAACAAAGCACAATCCTCCTTCTTGGAAAACGTTAGCTCTGTTTCCCTGAAAGAGTAGAAATCATATTGTTTTGATTTAAAGAGAAACACAACGTGGCGCCTTTGTATCTTTGAGAAATCTAAATCCCGCCCAACTCGATTGGTAGACGCCAAGCTCAGATCAGTCTCTGCTTGAGCTGCTGGAAGGGTTGAAAATTCAATCAAACACCCCCAGAAGGCAGAAGTTTAGTGAAACGGCGTTTGCGGTGGCAGTCCCAAAGGCGAGGAACCCTCCAGTGTGAAACGATGCTCCAGAAACATTATTAATAAGACTGAAAACATATTACTTTTAAAAATCGATTCCGTAAGTTGACAATTTAAAATATTTATGAAGGCTATAACGGTTTTTGTAATCATCATCATCACTTTTGGCTCCACAACCCCTAGTGAGCCTCAGGGCCTCCTCGATGTATCTGGCTGATGAAGGAAACATCAAGAAACTACAAGTGATGCAAAACAGGGCAATGAGAATCATATTAAAAAAATAAAATACACCAAAATTAAAGAAATGAGAAAAGCACTCAATTGGATGGAAATTAAAAAAATACTCATATTTATACACAAAATTTTCGATAACAAAATGCCAAGATATCTTTTGAAGAAAATTACTGCAAATAGTGATGTACATACATATAACACCAGAAATAGGAATAGAATAAGATTACCATATAGGAAAAAAGTATATACACAGAATTGTCTAATGTACAGTGGTGTAAAAATATACGATGAGATGCCAGAAAGCATGAAGAAGATAAATAAGATGAATGTATTTAAAAAAAATGCTATAACTACTGTAAAAATGGTATAGAATTGTAGAGCATAAGATTTATTATTAATTATAGATTGTACCATACCATAGATTAGATAAGATGTAAATGTAAATAGTAGGTTAATATGGATAGTATATTAGTAATACATTTAAGAATGTAAAATGTTTAATACTAGATAATATACAATGTAATATTAACTAACTTAAGAAATAAATAAAATAAAAAAAAGTCTTCCTCCACTCATCTCGGTTTTGTGCTAGCTCTCTCCAGTTCAGAAGGTCCAAGGCAGATAGGTCTTTGAGGACGTTGTCGCTCCATCTTAATTTTGGACTTTTAAGCTCCTTTGCCCTCGGTATTGAGTTCAGCAGGGACTTTGGTGCTCGATGCTTGGTCATTCTCTCCACATAACATAAGTCTTCCAAGTTTTATAAATTTGGTGACGTTGCTCCTTAAACAGAGTATAGAGCTCATTGTTGTAACGTCTGCACCAAAGTCCATTTAGCCCATATGATGGACCCTTCAATGGGATCCGAAACGTCGGCCAGAGAGGTCCATACGGCAGAATATCCCAGAAAACTACACACAGAAGATTCTGAACATCCGTGAAAACCTGAGAACATTTTAAGTCTTAATAAATTTATATTTTTAGACTCGTTACTTTTTAGTTTAGTGCTTACAACTTTAGGAATTTTACTATGATTTATTGCATATGCTCTGGGCATATGCAATTTTGAAAATTTCATATGCTCCAAGCGTCGTTATTTTGTTTATTTTCTATTTGCTGATGTATTTTTTATAATATAATTGTAATAAAATGCATTATGAATTTTTGTGATGATTAAAATATGCGCATAGTGTTTCATTTTATCTTTCTTATACAATCAAAATGCAAGTCGGTAGACCTCTTTCCATTTAAGAAGGACAATCTTATTAGTATGTGTGAGCCGGGCGTACGAGGCACGCTGTTTCGTTGTGTTGGTTTTTATACCCGTAAACACCAACACACCGAAATAATTGGTGTCGTACGCTAGGTTTACACATACTAATTCGATTGTCTTTCTTAAATGGAAAGAGGGCTAAGCGGTTACTGTATCTAATGTGTATTTTAGATTTATTATCCGTTGATGGAAAACTCTATTTTAGTTATTGTTGTATGCCTTGAGTCAGAACATAGCTGGGCAGATTGGCATACTGTCCAGATATGTTCCCACCCAAGGTATACAACACAACACATGGTTTTTTATGTATACCAAAGTATTTAAATTCTAACGCGCGTACCTATGCACATAAGTACAAGCAGTCAATTTTTAATATCTTCAATTAACCCGAAACGTCAAATAGATGTTCTCCTTCACCTTTCACAGTTTCTGGTAAGAATCTGCATTTTATTCAGTTTTTTAAGAAAATATAAAAATAAATTTAAAATAAATTATTATGTATTATCAACGGACCATATTGTTGACTAGTAAGCGTTGCGTGTTTAATTCAGCCCAGTAAATCGAGGGCCCAATGACAAACTACGACATATCATGGTACTTTAGATAAGCACAAAGCCAGTGTAACGTAAAAACATCATAATTACGATACAATACAGCCTGAATAGCAATAAAAAATAACAAGAGTGGTATTATTCTAGACAATTCGTAGACAGTTTGGTTACATAAAAAACCACTAACGACAACTGTAATATTTAAAATGACACAATTTGAATGGAATCATATAAAATGTATAAAACCAATGATTTTATCGCAACTTTTCTACATAGCCCAAAAGTATTCTGACTACTGGAATACCAAAATACGAAATACATTTGTTTAAATTGCGAGTAGATTTATTATTATTATTTATTAACTAACCCACATTGATAATTATATTAATAATATTATCGAAAAATCATTTTGCAGTTATTAAAGAAGTAAAAACTTATCTTCTTCTTCATGTGCCCTGTCGGGTCCCCCCGACGTCGGCGATCATCTGGGAGAAAGTTTCCCTGTCCAGGGCAGTGCGGAACAGCTCTTCCACGCTTCTTATCCCGGTCCACTCTCGTATGTTTCCAAGCCAGGAAGGCCGCCTCCTTCCGACCCCTCTGCGACCCTCAATCTTCCCCTTCATGACAAGCTGAAGGATGGAGTATTTTTCGCCTCTCATTATATGACCAAAATATGACATTTTACGGAGCTTTACTATGTTGAATAACTGTCTGTTTTTGTTTGTTTGTTTGTATTTGCTCTACGTAAAACTTCAACATTACTAGTCATGTCAGTTCAAGATATCCTTAACATTTTAAGATATATCGACATTTCGAACGCCTCTAGGCGATTTAGAGTAGTCACCTTCAGCGTCCATGCTTCAACACCGTAAAGTAGAACTGACCATTCATAGCATTTGGTCAACCTCTGTCTGAGCTTCAAGTTTAAGTCGTCATTACAGAGTAGACTTTTCATCTTATTAAAAGATGCGCGGGCTGTCTCTATTCTGCATTTGATCTCCGTATCAGGGTCCAGATTGTCAGTAATAATACTGCCCAAATACTTAAACTGTTTTACTCTCTCAATGTTGACACCCTTTAATTGAAGGCACACATTTGGATGATTCTCTCGGCTAAAAACCATAAACTTGGTCTTGCTAATATTTATGTTTAGACCACAAAAAACTTATGGGCCAAATTATTTTGTTCAAGAAACCTACCCATCATAGTGATATTCGGGTCCTTTCTCTTTGGTTCGCATTATCGTAACAGTAATACCTTTCTGCTATTTATAACATTGCACACTTCGTCAATTTTGACGTGATGAATATTTTATGAAATAATTAATTTAAGCCAATATTTTACTTCTTCTAATGGTGCCATCTCCTATTGGAGGATCATTCTAAGGATTACGATTTTATTTACCGCCGCCGCCGCACGGAACAACTCAGTCGAGTTACACTTATACCAGTCCCTCAAGTTACGCAGCCATGAGTTGATGCCATGAGCCATAAGATATCGGCGATCCGCATCGAATTCAGAGATTATGATAAAAAACTAACCAATAGAAACCAAGTTTTTACAATACTCCTTTTCGCTTTAAATCATGTTTCGTGTCTATACATGCGTCGGGCTAATTACTCATACAGAATTATTCCAATTTGAAAAAACCATTAATATTTCTAAAAATCCAAAATTATACTATTATTATTAATTTTTGAAAACGAAAATTTGTTAGATCATTTTTATCTTCGCCACGAGTCTGCCTGCAAAGTTTCAGCTCGATTTTTTTTTTTAAATAATAGAGATGCGAACACGGAATTCGTGTCACATCAATATTCTTACTATTTTCAAATTAAGCTAAACGCTTGTGCTATGAAAATAGGATTAATTTGCTTGTCTGGAGTGAGATTCGTACCTGCGGCCTTTGGTTCACGAGGTGAGAGTCCTAACCACAAGACCAACAAGCTACCCACGATTGATACTATTCACCCGGGATTGATCACGGGTTTTCCCGTGATCAAATCCCGTGGTTAAAAATCGATCCAAAGTTTTTTCGTCAGGCAAGCAAGCAAGCAGACGCTACGAGTTAAAAGAAAGGGAGTAAAGTATGAAAACCAAGGAAATAATATTTTTGAAAATAATCACGTTATAGGCTTCCGTAAACGAACATGGTGAATCAAGGTAGATGAGTAGTTTGTGTGAAGCCTGTTAGTTAGGCGCTTCATACACACCAGCCTTGTCTATAAATATACGTCAATTGTCTATTCATATATTCTTGATTATATTTGTGTATGAAATTGTGTTTACTGTTGAAACTAGCTTCAAGGTCTCCTTAATATAATAACATCCCTTATATCTGAATTATAGTCGAATAAAGTCATTAATTAGATTGTTTAACGAAAACTGTTAAAATAATGTTTTTTTTTTCGTGGGAAGGTATTCTTAAATTAATGTTTAGATTTAACGTATAACTATAAAAAAATCATAGTGCGCTAATACACACTATTGAAACGAAATTTCTGAGCCTCAGAATACAATAATATTTTAGTATTTTATTTTTAATGTGAAATTCATGGCGATGATGGTGTTACCTCGATGTCACCTCTATGTAAAGCAAATGAATGCTTATGCACATATCTCGGATATTTTTCACTTTAATTTACCACATTATATAGATGGATTAATAAAAGCTCTACACCCTGCCTTCATGAATAAATTCACAAAATTAATTATTATACCTATTTGTTTAATTTTATATATTACGTAATTCACACCTCTTTTTTTATAAATATCAGTATCAGTGATATAATATCACTTTTCGAACCTTCTAACAACCGTTAACACTATCAATTTCTACTATAATTTTAAGTTATACATGTTACTTTTCTTTTGTTATCTTGTTTACACTATTATAAAAACTAACCCATAAAAACCGAGTTTTTATTTTACTCCCTTTCTTTGTAAATTAAGTTTACCATCATGTAATAATTGATTGACTGAAAATGAAACATGTCTAGACAAATATCTATGTCAAAAATCTCTAAAAATATCTCTTTATTATTTGATTTCTTCCCAAAAAACCGAAGTGTGCTGTCATCTGTGAACCAATTGTTATAAATTTTTGAAATTCGTAGTGAAGTACCTATTATACCTACCGATGGAATAATTCAAATTTTAAATATTCAGTGACGTTATCGGGCTACCGGCCCCATTGGTAGTAATCAAACTTTTGTAATGATTACAATTTGAAAAAACCATTGAAATTTCTAAAAATCCAAAATATAACTATAATAATTATTTTTTTTAAGGAAAATTTGATATATCTTCTGTATCGTCGCCACGAGTCTGCTTGCAAAGTTTCAGCTCGATTGGATCACGGAAAAAGGTTCAAAAATCGATCCAAAGTTTTTTCGACGGCAAGCAGGCAAGCAAGCACGCAGACCCCACAAGTTAATATAAAGGGAGTAATAAAAGGTACTTTTTGTACCGTATATTGAAATAAATAAATAAAAAATAAAATTCTACGTAGGGACCGTCGAAATGAACTTTTGCAGGGCTCTTAAAACACTTGTAAATTATTACATGATGCATATTGTCTCATAAGTTACAAACTTTGAGGGAATATTCCTCTGTGTGTACTCCCGCACTCGCTGTATTTACAAGCGTCCTCCATTCCTGGCGCTGCTCTGATGCTGGAGCGCAGCCTCAAGAGCAAGGCCTTCATCTGTTTGCTTTGATCGGTCCATTGCGTCAAGGAGACGCTCTTGCTCCGCCAGCAGCTTGATGGAGGCTGCTCCACGCTGAGAGGAAGCGAAAAATTCTTTGACATGTCAAGGGGCTACGCTAAAAAAGCATTTTATTTTTTATTCGAAATTCATTTAACGCAAATAAATATACGTACAAGAAAATAGTGAAAAAATAAGAATAAAAGTCGCTCAGGTCGTTTGATGACGTAGAACACATGAATGAAAATATATTATTAAGAACGGTATAAACGAAGCGAGTGACATAAGAAATTAATATAGTCGTTTGTTTTCTATTTAAGGGGCAACACCACCTCAAAATATTCAGAAAATCATTTTTTATTTTTTCTCATTATAGTTTGAAGTTCTATAAATAATTTGAGCAATTGTTTATTTAAAATTTTCAAAAATCAGCTGCGTTATAGGAATTTTAAGGTTGCATAAGTAGGTGAATTTTAGAACGAGTTACAATATTTTCTTTGCATTTTTTCCATCTAACTTTTTCAGATTTTTGGAGATGATATCTCAAAAACTATTTTTTCAATCAAAAACCTATTTTTTTTTTCAAAATTTTGCACACATCTTAGTACGTACAAATAACATTGTCTACGATGCTTTTGGATGATTTTGCTTGAATAAATTTTAAATATATTCTCTAAATTATCAAAAAAAAATTTTTTTTGGATACCCTATATCATAGACATTACTGTAAAATAACTAACAATACTTTTATATATAGATTTTGAGAACATAATTAGTAGATTTTGTCCACAGAAGGATGATTATTACTTGAGATAACTTAAATAAGTATCTGTATGGAAGTCTTTATAGGATGTTTTTATTTTTATGTTCTTATTGTGGAATTTGTGAACGTCGCATTGTGTAAAGTGATCACTTAGTCAGCTCATACAGGTCATCAGCCCTGGGTCACCCTACAAAGATTTTGTTACACATTTCTCATGTGAAAAGCTTCGTCTCTGTGAGACTTTCATAATTTAAGTTGATAAAATAATTACTTTTTCATTTTACTCAAAACCCTGGGGACATATTTATTTCCATTAGCAACGTATGTCTCGCAAAAGGACCTTTGCGGGACAGTACATAAATCCGACATTTTGAAATTTTGAAAATAATTTGTTACTTAAAAATATTTTTAATATGTCATAAACAATGATAATACAACGAATTTTATGTTTGCAATAGTAACGTCAATTTTTAAAAAATTAGAATGTGGTGTTGGTGTAATTCTAAAAAAAATTAACCTCAAAACACAGAGGTCATAGATCCACCATTTTCGTATTTCAAAGAGAATGAACTCCGATGTAATGTGTCAGGTTCCTTTCTATTTGGCTTGCAAAAACAAAGCATTAGACAAAAGCCTGATTTTTATTTATGTGCGATAGAATCTGGACAGTTTGAAGTGGTTGGGGTAATGAGTTACAGTTTTGGGGTCTCCAATAAAGAAATTGGCGCCGGGCCACGGAGCCTTGACCCTTGGAGGAAGCACATAAATTAAGTCTGCCGGAAGGCGTGCCATTTGAAATTACCTTAAATCGTTATTTACTTACCATAAGCGAATCAGTAAGCTTGCATCGCGTCTACCAGTGGTAAATAAAGGTGACATAACAAAAGTAAAAAATAAAGCCAGATTGTCATTAAATTGGAAGAAAAATGTTAACTTTATTACTTCAACGTGAGTTTAAATATAATTGTACATTTTCTTCCTTTCTTTTAACTCGTGGCGTCTGCTTGCTTGCCGGGTGAAAAAACTTTGGATCAATTTTTAACCCTTTTCCCGTGATCCAATCGAGTTGAAACTTGGCAAGTAGACTCGTGGCGACAATCAAGAAGATCTATCAAATTTTCGTTAAAAAAAATTAATAATTATAGTATAATTTTGGATTTTTAGAAATTGTATTGGTTTTTTCACATTGCAATCATTAGAAAAGTTTGATTACTAGCATAGCGGCCCGATAACGTCGCGGAATATTTTCTAAATTTGAATTACTCCGTCGGTATTCATAATAGGTACTTCAGTACGAATGTCGAAAATCTAAATTGGCTGATAAATGTTTTTAGAATTTAATCTTCAAAGCAAGAAGTGTCTTATCAAAGCTCAAAACATCTGACATTTTAGAAATATATTAAATTACTGTAAGTTTAGTGTTATGTTATATGTTTTTATTCATCTTTAATTGTTGTTATATTTTACAAAGAAGGGGAGTATAATAAAAACTTGGTTTTTATGGGTTACTTTCTTTAATTCTCAAATTTTGAGAGTTCTAGAATCTCGAAATTTGAAGAAGTGATGTCACTCTAGGTGAAGTATAAGCGGATTACATTTTTTGTATGGATGAGGTGAAACTACAAAAAAATTATTTGATCAGGCATTGGAAAATGAGAAAGAGTATCTGATTGAATTTTACAACCTGATTCACATGTGTGCTGTAATTATTATTAGCGCGACCGGTATCCAAAGCTTTTTATTCCCCTTAATTAAATGACGTTTCAGGCGTATTCTAGTGTAATGTTAAAAATTCGGAAGAATCTCTATACGCATATAAAGGATATTACATTAAAAAATTCCAATAAAAAAATAGAAATCTCATTAGTGACATCTGTTTTGATCAAGTGGAATAAAAAATCTTTGGATACCTGGATAGATAGATAATAACAACACACATGTGAAACGGGTTGTAAAACTTACAACTTTTATAGAATTTTCAGAAAATTTTATAGATGTGGTATTCTATTGTGGTAGGAAATGGTGAACGTTACATTGAATATTGAGAGGAGAAGAAAAGAGATAGCGAAAGTGATATTATTAAGCGAGTTCATATTCTTTTAAATTTCAAACGCTTTATTTAATTTATCTTAACGCGCGATGGGATTGGCGATTGAGATGTTTAATGGTACATGAATGAAAATAACGATTATTATCCATAATGTGGTTCGCGAATTCAGAAAAGTTATTACTCTTTAGACAGCAATGCCCCTTAATCGAATGTGGAAATTTCTATGAGATTATTCGATGTATTTACTATTACAATCCAAGCGTGAAATTTCAGAAACTCGACGTGAACATGTATTTAATTATGATTTAATTCATGTTTACTTTAAGAATTTAACGTTGGTGCAAATATTGGGTAGCATAATGCGGGTAATTGAATAATTGATAAATGCACTTTCTCGCAAGGTGTCAGGTCGTAAGATGATATCCTCTTAAGACCACCTCTTGACTGTCATAAACTTGCAATACGAGAATTCCCTTGGCATAGTCTTATTCATAGACACAAAATATATTCTTAAATAAAAACTTAAAATAATTAATTCATAGGCTTACAACCAACATACACGCATATTCATGCACACACACACACACACACACACACACACATACACACTACACACTAAAAACATCACCTTTAAGTAAGTAATTTTTATAGATATTATTGTAACAGATTAATAGATATATGGAGAAGATGTTATTTAAATGTTTTAATCTTTTTATTTGTATAATGACATCTTCATGCATTGTAAGCTTTAATTCGAATAAATAAGATAAAAAAAACCAGCGAGCCCTACAGTAGTCGCATATGATGTGTAACATTTGACATCTCACAATTAAAAATATCAATTGAGCAGCGACAGAAATTAACATCAAAATTTAAAAAAGCTTATACCCATATATTTATTTATTAGTAAATACAAGTAAAGAAAACGAAAATATATAACTGAATTTTGCCGCACTATGTAGGTACCGTATATCTTACATACGTATTTTGTTTAGAAGTGTGTCTGGTCAATTATATGCTTTTATTTATTTTCATAGATGGCGGTAGTTTGCCGCCATACATATTGTATGAAAACTTTGAGTAAATATTTAAAAATAATCACATAAATTACATAAAATTTTGGAATTTAAATCATTAAGGGTAGTTATTGTTATTGGATAGTTTCGAAGATATCAGCCAAAATATATAAAAGTTACAACATCCACACGCTTGACACCAGCCACGTAACATATATACAAAATCAGAAGCATTGGATGGTAGTGTGCGTCTTCGCTGTGATGGCATTTGCTGGACATTGATTTGTTTATAAATGATGATTTCTTTTCCATCGCGCGTGCTCATTGGTTAAATGAAATTGCGCGCATCTTATTTCCAGCTACGCATTTTCATCCTTTTTCACAAAATCACTGAATCCATCCATGAATTTATTTCATTTTCTTCTGATGTTGGAAATTCTTCACTTTATAGTTCTTCACAAACACTAAAACTATAATAAATTTATAACTTTAATAAAATATAGATATATTTACATACTCTAAACGTGTCATATGAACACATTGATTTTTTTCATAACTTTTCTGATACAACACGATTATTCGAAGTGATACACAAAATGGATAAGCGGTACCTACTTAATCAAAGCTATAAAATGTAATGATCGGAATTCATGAGTACTATTTGTCATGGATCAGATAGACACACAACAGCAATATTAGTGCAATAACTGTATACATAAATTGATTGGGTTTTACATACGTTAGTTTACATTTCCATGTACGGAGAATTTCCAGTAGCACGCAAAGGTATGTTTGTATTTGCGAACTGTTTAAGTGAAATCCTATAATATGTAGCATCTGAGGTACTCGTATGCAAGATAGACTTATTGAAATGAGAGGTAAATAAAATTACAAATTTTATTTTTCTATTTTCAATGACAAAAAATATAATTTTATAATTTTTTTTAGCTTTTATTCAGTTTATTCCGTGACGGTTTCTTTTTTAAAGTAATGCATCTCATCAAAAAAAACATTATTTTTAATCTGCCAAGGGCTGAAATTAGTTTGAACAAATTAGACAAAACTCTACGACAGTAAACAGAGACACGGCACCAGAAGAAAAATAGTAAAAACGTTGGATATTTGTGACGTATTTTACATAAAAATGCGATTACTGGCAAGGACAATGGATGCAAAGTAATTTCGGTCAAATTGTCTTTGAATAAGTTATTAGCCTAAGCGACATGAATGATTGTCTTGTTGTGATCGCACGATAAGTATAATAGATTGTCACATTTTCTACAGCCTGTTTGGAGAAATAACACACAAGCCTTCTGCGACAAAAACAGCCTGCTTTTAAAATAAGGTTGTTTAATAAAAAGTATGATTTCAAAAATTGCATTAAACTTAGTCTAATTTAAAATTATAACAAACATTTTCCAACTGTGTACAATTTTTTTTTAATAAGCTATATATATATATATAGCTATATATATAGCTATATATAAATAGATAAACACACATATCTCTCTACACTTGTAGTGGTCAAAGCGATATTTTAACTGGATACACAATAACCGTTATTTGAGATTTATATTTGAGATCATAAATAACATGATTGATTGCCCCTAGATTGTTAGTCTGATCGAGATCATCAAGACACAATACATTATTCTATTATAGTGGAAATATCCGAACTGATGCATTAACAAACTTTTTAATCCCCAGATTACTCATTAGGGAATGAACATGCGGAGGTGGTCGACATTTTTGCTGATAGTATAACTGTGTATAGGACTAAATTGAAACAATTATTTACGTCTTAAGTAAATGATAACGGATAAATAAATTTTTCTTTTTCTTCTTCCTATTTGGACTTCTCTTTTTCACTTCTGTTTTCTATTTACTCAAATCTATTGTATGTACTTAATCCTAATTTTTATCCTCTTAATGTAGTGTAATCTTTATAACTATCTATCTCCTGTAATTTTTACTTGTATCTGTAACCTTGTACTTGAATCATTTTAAATGCAAATCTGTCTTGTATGATTTTTATTGTTTATTTTGTAAAAGCCAAGGGCGTTGAATAAAGATATTACACTTTTCTTATAAAAAACAATGTTCTTCACTGTGTAATTCTGCCATTTCGCACTACTATCTTCCACATTATTTGGATTTTGGAAGAAGTTTTGGAGGTTGACGAGTCTTCATTAGCCTATAATCTCTTCTTATCCACTGGGGTTGGGCAATTGATCTCAAACACAGCAGGTACTGTAGTTACCGGAAATTAAATATTGCGAATTCCAGGCGCAATCTTCCCCATCCACGAAAGTGTCAATGACAGCAGTGAACACGGAAGTGTTCCCCCATAACGCCCTATCTATGGAGGGATAACAGAGATAGAAAAAGAGCCTTGCGTCTTAGAAGTTTTAGAAAAATTACCATGGTGTCCAAGTGTCACGATAGTATAGAAACAGAAAGAATTATACACTATAGAGGATTCCTCAGTAACGTTACGTTTACTTGAAGGGTCTGGAATAAACTACTAGATTCGCGAAATGTCTGGAAACCCGATAATGTATATAAATGCGACAACGCCATCGAGACAAATAGTTTGTTGTGATGTTTCAGTGTTTCCATAGAAAACAAGCAACCAGCGGACATTTAGTGTGGCTACTGAAATACCAGCGACAATAAATTGATAGAGTACTACCCGGTAAATAATGAAGTATGACTACTATTGGGGACTTTCAAGGTACGTCGGTAATAGCGAAACAATGAAAGGAAGTACACTTACATAGTGTGCAGCGTTTTTCGTCAGACAAGCAGACAAGCAGACGCCACGAGTTAAAAGAAAGGAAGTAAAAAATAATAAAAGTTTGATCTTTCATGGTGAATAATGTAGTAACCAAGATATATTATAGATGTCACGAAAAAACTATTTATTATTATCGAAGGACGACTTAGCGTTTAGATGGCTTACGACCTGTCATTGTCTGACTTAAGTTATCACTTTACACAATGTAACGTTCACCGATTCCTCCCATGGCCGACCAGCATAATTATCTAACAAATTTGAAAAGTTGTATATATATGGGATATGGTATTTATGCACCTCGCTTCACTTTATTCAATACAAACGTACGCTATCGTCACCTATGGTTGAAATTTGTAGCTCACATGAAACAGTAATGACACTTTTTTTAAACTATATTATTCGTGACATGATTAATGTATCTCGATTAATAGAGATATTAACCCCTCTGGGGACAAAACACCAGTAATCGTGTTTTTGAGCACGCTCAAAAATATTATGAAAATAAATGAGTCATAGATAAACAGTTTAATAATTCATTTGCTATTTATCGAACGAAGTATTAATGGAAAACAAATATCAAGTAGAAAACTGCAGAATCGTGCAAATAACCCGACGCTGGACTTCTAAATATTGACAATAACGATTTAATAACGAGCGATAACGAATTATCGTTAGTCCCCGTTGGAACGTGACTCTCCGTCCGTTCCGGAGTCTTTGGCCTTCTTCGGATTAACTCGGATATAATCGGCCGTGATTTGTGCATCCAATTACCGGAAACGGAAGTGTATTTACACAAGACGGATGTAAACATTCCTCCGGGCACGATCCGCGAAGGGAGCAAGAGCCCGGGGCGGAAGGAGGTGGAAAAAAAACGAGTGGAAGATGTCAAATGAACCGGAAACATCTTCAGGTGCTTCGCCAGGCGAAAATTTGTGTTATTCCTTGTTCAAACACAATTTAAAATACACTGACATCCGCTAGAGAGAGAAATCACGAAGCCGTTTTTTTCCAGTTTTCTGAATATTCGCTTTTGATGCTCAAATGACGCAATTATTGTCAGAATCGATTCTTAATAATACCAAGTTGCGCGATTTGATGTAATATTAGGTTACATACCGCATATGGACAAAGGAGCTATAACTATTTTGGACCCAAATTACTTAATTGCATGTTTGACGAATTAAAATAATCAGGGCTAACCACAATTTACAACTCTAACATAAACATAAAATACAAAATAGTACAGTGGATCCGAAACAAGGGGAGAGCTAAAATAGGCACACTTACACAAACACACTAACACAATATAACCTCATATATATGATATATTTTCTATTATGTTACTTTAAACACTTTATTATCTATTTACTATGTTTTGAACCTACACAATATTGTAAACTATGCCTGTCTCAACACAGATATTTATAGTGAGACAGACACAGTCCAAAAAAAATACTTAAAATTAAATAGAAATAAATATTTTTATTTATAATATAAATATTATAATATAAATATAAAATGATTTTACAAGAATACATTAATTACATAGTATAAAATTACACAGAATGTGATATTTATACATGTTCAGTATTCCAAGTTTTTTATAACTAACTATCATCACGCCGTTTCCCCGTGGAGGTGGGCGGAGAGGATAGAGTGCCATACTCTTCTGTCCTGACATACAACTCTCGCCTCATCCATGGATGGATGGAATATAGTCATACGAGGTCATTAATGTTTTCCAAATAACCCCGTATAACAGGGATTGATTAATTATGTGGGAAGATGGCCCTTTTAATATTACATAAGTACAGATAAAATATTCAACAAATTCGAAAACAAGTTTATGCGAATACTACTCTTAAATACATAAAATTAAATACATAAAGAGATAAAATAGGCACACTTACACAACCACACTAACACACTATAACCTCATATATATTATATATTTTCTATTATGTTACTTTACTCACTTTACTATGTTATGTTAATATACAATATTTATCAAGTATAAATAATTATTCTACTATATATCTTCATACTATGTTTTGTATCTACACATTATTGTAAAGTATGCCTGTCTCAACACAGATATTTCTCAATTGATGTATATTATAGATGTCTCACAGAGACGAAACTGTAGTTTTTTTATGAAAAAGTAGATATAGAAGTCTTTTGGGTGCACATAGGACTTATGACCTATCGTATGGTTGGCTTAAGTGATCACTTTACGTAATGTTACATTCGCCATTTCCACCTATGATAGAATATACCAGGCCTACTAATTTATGGAAGTTGTATATATTTGAATTACATGCCACACTTCATAAATGCATTGTAACAACCTTTCCATGCGGCCTGTACAAAGCCATTTTCATTCTCCTAAATCCCCACAGATGTCGTTAATGTCACTAATGAGAAAATCTACAATTGATTTTACGGAATTTTTGAAAGCAAAATACTTTTTCTGTGTAATGAAATTCATCCAAATTATTAACACTGGGATACACCAGGAAATATTATTTTCTATTTTTATTAAATTCCTTTTTACTCCCTTTATATTAACTCGTGGCGCCTGCTTGCTTGCTTGCTTGCCGGCTTGCCGGGTGAAAAAAATTTGGATCGATTTTTAACCCTTTTCCTGTGATCCAACCGAGCTGAAACTTGGCAAGTAGACTCGTGGCGACGATCAAAAAGATGTTTAGAATTTTCGTTAAAAAAAATTAATAATTATAGTATAATTTCGGATTTTTAGAAATTTTATTGATTTTTTCAAATTGGAATCAATAGAAAACTTTGATTACTAGCATAGCGGCCCGATAACGTCGCGGAATATTTTCTAAATTTGAATTACTCCGTCGGTATACATATTAGGTACTTCACTACGAATGTAGAAAATCTAAATTGACTGACAAATGTTTTTAGAATTTAATCTTTAAAGCATGAAGTGTCTTATCAAAACATCTGACATTTTAGAAATATATTAAATTACTGTAAGTTAAGTGTTATGTTATATGTTTTAATTTGTCTTTAATTGTTGTTATATTTTACAAATAAAGGGAGGATAATAAAAACTTGGTTTTTATGGGTTGATTTTTTTACCAGTATTTTCTGAAAGATTTGAACAAACTCAAAATTCTACAGATGTTTCTAGTGAGACAGGCGCAGTCCAACCAAAATTTTATATATAAATTAAATAGAAATAAATAAATATTTTCAAATCATACGCGAGCAATAATGAAGTGGGACATTCGTTTGGTAATAAATTATTAGCCACAATGGCGCCCGCCGGGCATTATGAATCCCGCACTGCCCATATTCCCAGGAGTGCAGCAGACTCTAATGCATCATGACCTTTGCAATAATTGGAGACAATATTAAAACCAAACAAGATTGTAAACAATGAGGCGCCGAACAATAAACGTCCATATCTAAATATTAAATTGAATTTTGTATTGCGAGAGATCTGCCCCGGGCGACGTGCACCACGGTCTTGTGTAGGTAATATAATTGAAAGCGGCTGGGTACACTGGGAATTTGAGTACCGACAAAATACCATCATCTTAAGTATATTCCCACGTCTCTCTGGCTTGGCTCATCGATTTTTCTTTTAATTAAATAAAAACATACACGCCAATCGATCAGACACGTTTCAAAGAGAGAAGATGAAAGGGGAAAAACAATGTTTAAATGCCAGGGAAAATGAATTTTAACAAACATTTGTAATGTTTTTTCAATTGATTCAGCAACATTGTAGATTGCCATTAAAAAATATTGATTATATTATTTTTATACATCTACCTTAAAACCATTCCATTGTTAGGGTGTTGTATAACTGTCAAAATATGAGAATAAAATGTCTTTTGTTTCTTGTTTTTCTAATATGTTTTATTTTAACTTTGTAATACACACATAATATGAGTTATTTTATCTATTTATTTGGCATTAATTTTGTGGAGTGACATGCTAATTGATATATAAATTAAATACTTGTATAAGACTACTTTTTGAGTTACAGATATACACGACTAGTTTCGAGAACTACAGATGGGAATATAAACTCATTTATATTCTCACGTGTAGATGAGAACATCTGTAATTCTCCAAACTGGTTGTGTATAACTTAAACTCAAAAAGTGGTCTTATACACGTATTTAATTTATGTATAAATATAAGCTGTTAATAACTACTATAGTTTAGAAAGAAGCAGTTCCTCTCGTCATCATTTATAATGATGTAATACAAGTATATGTATGATATAACGAAGTTGAAATAAAACATTTTTTTAATTAAAATGTTGCACACCAAAGTAACTGCCATGAAGCAAATGAAGCCTAATCATGAATTACCGTAATTACATAATTTTCTAAGGAAGTGAACAAATATAATTTCAGGTGCAGACATGAGTGAGGATTGAAAAAAAGTAACCCATAAAAAGTTTTTATTATACTTCCTTTCTTTGTAAAATATAACAACAATTAAAGACGAATTAAAACATATAACATAACACTGAACTTACAGTAATTTAATATATTTCTAAAATATCAGATGTTTTGAGCTTTGATAAGACACTTCATGCTTTGAAGATTAAATTCTATAAACATTTGTCAGTCAATTTAGATTTTCGACATTCGTAGTGAAATACCTATTATGTATACCGACGGAGTAATTCAAATTTAGAAAATATTCCGCGACGTTATCGGGCCGCCGTTGCTAATCGAACTTTTCTAATGATTCTAATTTGAAAAAACCAATTTCTAAAAATCCGAAATTATACTATAATTATTAAATTTTTTAACAAAAATTTGATAGATCTTCTTGATCGTCGCAACGAGTCTACTTGCCAAGTTTCAGCTCGATTGGATCACGGGAAAAGGGTCAAAAATCGATCCAAAGTTTTTTTGACGGGCAAGCCGGCAAGCAAGCAAGCAGACGCCACGAGTTAATATAAAGGGAGTAAAAACATTACAAAATAGAGATAACATATTCATTTTTTTCAATTCAATTCAATATAATTATTTAATTATATGTACATTACAAACTAAGTGTTCAAGGCATACATATTGTTTTTTTTTTATTAGGTTCTATTCAGGTACAATTTGACATATTCAATATAATAGCATGTATATATGTAGTAAATAACAATATTTAATTAATTAAAAATAACATAAAATCTGGTCAAAAGTGTAGGAGAATCCTGCTTATATCAATACCCAAAGCGATATTGTTCAGCATAGCGGTAGCTCTTCCAACAGGCATAACTATCAGTAGGTTGATCCTGTATATTGGAATGTGAAACAATCTATGCTGACGATGTCTAAGGTAATCATCAGGAACATACAAACCAATGCTCCGCATAATTTCAGGATTATCAAATCTATATAAAAGTTATGGCGTTGGCGGATTGTAGGCCAATTGAGAAAGAAGATTGCGACAAGTCGATAAGTGATGGAATTTTTAGAGGTTAAAGGTGAACCATTAACATAAAGATAACGCACATTAACATATTGAAGCAGAGGAAAAAGGAGTGATTGTGGTGTTGTTATTTTTGAGGGACGCGGTAGAAAGTCCTTAAGTCTGCTTAGAGAGTGAATACCTTCAATATTTAACTATTTTCTTAAGGGTTCTTGAATACTTAATACGTTTTATAAAACTTGTTTATTATTTTCCTAAATTTAAATAAATAAACAAATACAAACATAAATTTTCGTCATGTAGACTAGAAGTCTCGTACTCGTCAATTGTATTATTTTGATGATACTGTTAAAATAAGAAGCAATCCATAAAATTTTATTTACAACAGCCCAGTAAACCCAGTTCCTTCCTATTCAATTTTATAGTTTAATTTGCGCTTAATAGATGGCGCCTGCTAGCCATATAGCTTTTAGTGGCCGTCAACCGAGGGGTGGCCGTAAAACCGACACGATTTCATGGGTTGTCGTACAGATTGAGAAGCACTCAAGAGGATCGTGACGGGACGGTGACAATTTTACTGTAGAAAGATCGCCCAACATTTGCATTGTCTTTTTAGTTGGAATTATGGTTACCACAAGTTTTAATAAATATAAATATTTGAGACATATACAGGTGTATCTGACCCAACGAACTGTATTAGTAAGAATGAGTAATCCTAATGCAAGGAACGCGGGCCGAATCGCTGGTCTAGTGCGGGAGTCGGCTGGGTCGCCACAAATTTCAAAATTCTGTATGTGTTACTTCTACAATTTTCAGACGTTTAATAGAGGATTAATCAGGAATATTGTAAACATATTGCAAACTTTGAATATAAGTGACATTCATAGTGTGCATTTTTTTTTCAATTTTTCTGGCGTATCTTCTGTAAAACGTCGAAAAATCAGAGAAGTATCATCGAAGTGAAGTAACGCACTTGGTGTAGCAATTCTGCTGACCTACTTATTCCATTCCACGTTCACCACGGCTTTTTATCTCTCACGAACATAACTAGATGACTTGTCAACGCCTGCATGCGAAAAGCAATGACCGAGAACAAATGAGGCTTTCTGTGATAACTAGCGACGCCGCGGTAGCATCAGTCGAGTCTCTGTTAGCAGATTGGGTAGATATATAGAAGGAAGATAAAAAGAGGACGGCCCATTTAAAAGATTTGAGAAGATGAATATCGATAAAGAAGCAGGTACTTGAAAAATAAGAAATTTAATTGCGATGTGAGATTCGATATTAAAATGGTTTTATTTTCGAAATTCACGGGCTTTTGGCTATGTTGGTTATTGGCCAAAGTTTATATCAATCCGAAACCTTAATGCGTGAACGAGTCAACCAGTTAGACTGACACCATTACACCATTGTATCCTTGTCTTTTTGATAATCGAGAAGCTTCTAATTTTGTAAGTGTAATTTCACTTTTAACTTTGACATAATCAATTGATGCAAGAGGTTAATTTATCCACAATACGAGTAGGTATATTCATTGAAATATTGTGACTGTCAGCATTATCTTATATGTTTACCACACATCACGTGACATATTCTACGAATACCGGAAGATTCAACACTTTGGTTTAGAAAACTAGTCATATACAGGGTTATTTGTAAAACATTAATAACCTCGCAGGACTATACTCCTACCTTGATTATGAATCGAAAATGTTCGAGCTATCATGACCTAATATCAATAGTTATGGAGATATGTGACATCAAAGTTTGCATTTTTTTCTCAATATTTCTGACTTATTTTTTTGTAAAACGTTGGACAATCATTACAGAAACTAATATCAATTACAAAAATTCATTTGTTTCAATACAAGTTAAATAAAATGATTAAAACCCTGAAAAAATTCAAATTGGAATGTTTTCCAATTGGAATTCTAAGGTTTTTATTTTTTTATTTGACTTGTATTAAAGGAAATAAATTTTTCATACTCGATATAAGTTACTATAATGATCGTCCAACGTTTTACAAAAAAATAAGTCAGAAATATTGAGAAAAAAATGCAAACTTTGTGTCATGTCGCATGTCATGTTGTCGCTTGTCGCATGTCGCATATCTCCTTAACTATTGATATTAGGTCATAATAGCTTGAACATTTTCGATTCATAATCAAGGCAGGAGTATAGTCTTGCGAGGTTATTAATGTTTTCCAAATCACCTTGTATACTAGGCCTGCGAGATTCGGTATTTTTGTAATTGCTGGCCAAAATATATATTTTCCCAATTGAAATGTTTGTTTAATGGAAAACTCGAACCCCGGTTGCCGTCTTCTAGTAATGATATTTACATTTCAAATAAAATATTCAATTTCCTTCAATAAACAACAAAAATACGTTAAAAAATTTTCCTACAAAAGCTTATTATTGTAATGGATAAATAATTTAGTTAATTATTTGGAACTAGTTAGTTTAACCGATAATGCCATCATAATGCTGTCTGTGCTAGTTTGAGGTTGAAGGCGCTCATGACCAAACTGAGATAATCTTCTTCATTTTCACGTAGAAACTTCATGAACCTCCTAATTAGCCTTGGCTCATAAACATTTATTTTATAATTTGATTCCACTATCTGTAAAATGAAATTTATTGAAAGTTGTGAATGCATAACTTCAATTAAATCGAAAATTATCCGAGCAAGTACATTAGATGCTTGTCTGATGTCTTATATAGGAATGGCCAAACTTAACATATATACAAGATTTCTCATTGCCAATAGCAAAAACTTTACAGGTAGATTTTTGCTTTGATAGTGAGTCGAAGATGTTCAAGCAACCATGACCATATGGATGCATGATCATGCAACCATGGAGATATGCAATATCAAAGTTTTCATTTACTTTTTCAATATTATTACTTTAATAACAGTAACTTATGTCGATTATAAAAAATTCATTCGCTTTAATACAAGTCGAATAATATGACAAAAACCTTTCAAAAATTGAAAATATAATTTTTTCACCCCGTCCTCCGGTTTTGTAAATGCAACCAACTCCAAATAAAATTAAATGATTCATACTCCAAATTTTGCATAATTATTCTTTAGGACCCTCTGTAAAACAAAAACATCCCCTTACCCTTGGCAACTTCATCCCTTCCTCACTATGTATTAGGGGCGTGCAGCGGGAACAAGAAGCATGACGTTTTCCTAAGCATATATTTTGAAAAGAAACCGAAACCAGGGATATATCTCGTAATATTGTTATCACAATAATTAACATAGTATTCAGATTTTAATATTTCATAATATTCTGCTACATAAATATTTAATTTCGATATTTTTTCCCAAATAAACGGTTAAATAAAAGTCATACTTCTTGATCCCACTGCACGCGCCTGCTATGTATGTAAATGAGCTCTATTGTAAATCGATTGCTAAATATTTAAATTCTTACATTGTTCCTATTTAAAATCATGTGTAATACAAATATGCCCACCCCTCATCCCTGTTCACATAAAAGTGACATCTTTTACTTGCCAAGCATTCCAAATTTTGCAAAGTTACACTTAAGGATCCTGCATAAAACATATAAATCCGGTTCCCCATCCTCGTCGTGTCACCTTCTCCCCAACACATAAGTGAAATCTACTTAAAATTAATTTTAACGCCGAGTACTTTGAATTTTGCATGGTTACTCATTTGCACCCTCGCTCCCACCAATCCTCAAACATACCAATAACCTGATTATATTCGTAATCATTATTTACAGTTTAGAGAAACCATGTTACATAAATCTTCCCTTTAAATCCCTATCTTCAATTATATCTATTTTTTTTTCAACGCCGGGTAGTGAGATGAAAATACGGAATACGTGTCGCATCAATATTCTAAAACTAAGCCAAAAGCCTGTACTATGAAAATAGGACTAAACTGGAATGGGGCTCGAGCCACCGACCACCAGATCGCTAGGCGAGTGTCGTGACCACTACACCAAAAAGATATTTATAATGTTTGTATTCAATGTCATACTTTGTATTGTGATAATCGTTAAACTTGTAGTACTGAAATAAAAGCATATCATTGAAAGATTTGGCAGATACTTCGTGGTGCAACATTATAATTTAAATTATGTTTTACTTTACTTTGTAATGCACACACAATATGAGCTATTAAATTACAACTATAGTCCCTCTCATCATCAGGTGTAGATAATAACTTTCTATTATGTTATTATCTATACCTGATGATTAGAGGGACTGCTCCTCTCGAAACTATAGTTGTAATTTAATAGCTCATATTGTGTGTGTATTACAAAGTAAAGTAAAACATATTTAAAATTAAAAGCATATAGTTTGCGTTTTAAAATTGTTATTTTAATTTTTCTCAAACTCATTCATAATATTAATAGCCTTTTCCACGATATATTTGCAGGCTTGAATAAGTTATTAAGTACAGCACAAACGGAAATTTAATGACGATAAGCACGCGACCCTAAATTTATAGACGATTTGTAACAATTACTCGGAACGGACCAATAGAAATTAAGCTTCTTATCGGATGGTATTTGTAATTAATTGACTCAAAAAAATGCCCAATAAAACTGACCACTAAAATTTTACCGCCAGTGTATTTTAATTTATTAATTAAAGTTATCATTATGACATTCAGAATATTTTTATTTGTTCAAAATTTTCAAGAATACAATACTGGATTTTATCTCCAGGTGGATATCATGATTCGTAGAAACGAATTTATTTTTCATATAGGAAAGTAGGTATGGAAGTCTTTTTTTGAAAATCTTCATTAAGTTTCTCTTACCATTTTTTATTTAACGATTTAAAATTTGTTAGCAACCATTCTCACTCAAATTTTCAATACTTATAATAAAGCTGTGATAAAATTCTTATATAATAGCATAGTAGGTCTTATTAACGTGAAAAATAATTATCATAATTCAATTCAATATAATTCTTAAAATCAAGTTACAAACCCAAAACTTTACTGCTTTGTAAGATAATTTTAACGACCTTTACCTGAAACATTACTTCGTATAGTAAAAAGTAACCTTGTTAGGAATAAATAAATAATAAAGAAATTACCGCCTTTTAATCCTAACTATAAAGTGTAAAATAAAAATAGTAAATTTCTCCGTTAAAAGTGAAACTTAAATTAAAACTGGAAAAAAATAATCCCAGTAGTCTAGAATTCTGTGTGATCGATACACACATAAAACGAATAAGAAACTCTAATGCGGAACATAGTAAATACAAATTACTATATCTACCTCTGCACATAAAATAAAAATACGGAAAATAATATGCCGTAGACAGAGCAGAGTTTTAAGCAATTTTTATTGTTACTGAACGAACACAGCAGACCCAAATATCTCTGGGGGACGTCAGCGCAAGCCAGTGGGTTTTCTGAACGCAGCAGAGCGGCTTTGAACTGCGGCCATAATTAAAAGATAAAAATTAAGCACATCACAAAAACCAATTCAACCTTTAGCATATCACGACCAAAAAACTAACCCATAAAAACCATGTTTTTATTTCGATTAAAATTTATAACACGTCACTCACGAGTAAGATCCGCAGAAACAGCTGAAATACATGCCGTTAGAAAGTTTGTTTTAAACATTAAAACAACGTTTTAAATATTTGGATACTGCATGGTGATAACAAATGTATGCGAATGTATAAAAAGTCGATAACGAATGTATACAACGATAGCCTATAAAAGCATGTCTTCAAAATATTTTTTGAATAACTAGTTATAAAGATACATTTTTAATAGCATTATTTTCATTAGTCATTTACACGTGCGAAGATTCATATTCCATAATTAAGATAAATTATAGAAGTCTTACAAGGATGAAGCTATTCACAGAATATTAATAAACTTAGTAAAAAATACTATCAGATTTACGGTCTACCGGTTTCGATACGTACCCGTCTCTTCGTCAGGACCAACACTAAACTACTACATTCACAACACTATACACCCCAACCATAGTATTGTAAAACTATCACCACTATTGTTCACATGCGTGTTAGTCTTGTCAGAGAAATTGAACTACACGTACTCTCGAAACCGGTAGACCGTAAATCTGGTAGTGGTTTTTACTAAGTTTACTAACATTCTGTTATTATGTCTAACCACAAAGTTAATGCTTTAAATATTAATAATATAAAATGATAAATATTAATGGAAACCTTTTCATAAGATAGCCCAGGGTTTACAAATCTGTATGAGTTGGCTTAAGTGATCACCCAACACAATGCAATGTTCACCATCATCCAAACATTATCAAATTTCTATATATGTATATTTCATATCTGAAAATCTTTCGTTTATTTGAATGGGCTACGCCAGAGACATCTACAGTTTTTTCTCATGAACATGATACATAAATTTTCGCAGCTGATAATAAAAGTGGACCAATTTAATTTAATTTTGATATAAAGATTTCTATAATTTGTTTTAATTAAATAATCGTCCCTCCGGGGAGAAAATACAGTAGCCGTGTTCTCAGAACATACCTGCATATAATAATATTATTTCATAACCATGTACAATGGGCTCTATTGACCTATTTTACTCTATCGCTACGGAAGGTTTAATATCTTTTAGGGCATCAATCAATAAGCACCAATCTAATATTAGAAAAGAGAACCTTTCTCTAAATATATAAGTGGCGATAAGCTCCTGGCAATTTCATGGCTAAATGCTTGTCTTCCCAACATTTTCCAGATTCCCCGAGACATTTCATGAAAATTTTACCAGAATATTACAACGTACATGGTTTGGTCTTGAGCTAAAACATTATTACATGGATAAAAAGTTATTTTACGATTTTAATTGACAACGAATAGTTATCGAACGATGTTAAAGCGTCGTTATTTTTCATATCATGATGGCCATCTGCAGTGGACGTTGGATATTTTCTCAATTTTCATTTTTAAAACACTCGACAGTCGCCGTTGGCCGACCACTGCAGTCAGCCGTTAACCGTCAAACAGTACCTACTTTAATTATATATATTTTTAATTTAATTTAGTTATTATAATTATATTATTTATTTATTCAGTAGATACATAAAAAATTTATAACGTTTTAAAGACATTATACTCCCCATAATATGAGTCAAAGAACTAAAGATTATGGGAGGAGTATTTACAAACCAAATTAAAGTACAAAAGTACATAAGCAGAAACCATTTGAGACATGTGGGCAATGTTACAATACATCGTTGTCCAGAATCAAGTATTTGACTTTTTTCTTAAACTGTTCGTATTTTGGAATGTTTCTTTCTTGAAATTCGTTTTGCGACAACAATGTATTGTACCATGTAACTCCCAAGTATGTGTAAAGATGTTGTGGCATGGTGGTTCTTAAAGTTGGTATCTTATTTGCCCCTTTGTTCTATGTATATTACTTATACAGTCTAAGGAGTGAGATTTATTTATAAAATAATCTTTGTAAGTTTGGCATAGGGAGTTAGTTTTGTATATTTTTGTGAGTAATGGTACATTAAATTTTTTAAATATATTTACAGTAGGATAGTCATAAGGTTTTTTGAGAATCTTTTGTATATTTTTTTGTTTATGATTAATGCTGTACAGTGGACTCATAAGCCCTTCTCCACCCAATAATTATATATATTTTTTTACATTTATATATAATTTTGTTATTCTATATTATAATTTTAATATTTATATTGAATCTTTTTAACTGCAATCTATTTCTTCTTCTTCTTACTACTTAAACTTCTCTTTTTAATTTATCCAAATCTATAAGGTGTACTTGAATCTTTTTTACTGCAATCTAAATTTACACATATCCATTATATGCATTTGAATCCTTTAACAGCAATTTAAAATTACACAGTTCTATTATATGTACTTGTACCTTTTAACTGTATATCTGTCTTACGTCATTTTTAAAAATTTATATTTGGTATATTTTGTAAAAGCCCATAAATAAATAAATAAATAATACAATACATAAATAAATACATACATAAATAAATCATAAATTACATAAATCACTAAATAATAAATAAATAAATAAATACATCAAATACAATAAAATAACATAAATAAATAAATAATCCATACCTACATAAATCCAATAAATACATAAATAACTAATACCTCCCTCCCTCCTCAATCCATCATACCTACCTACCTACCTAACTCCCTAAATACTACATAAATACATACATACATAAATCACTCCCTCCCTCCCTCCCTCCCCTCACCTATCCTCCCTCCCTGCCCTCCCTAATCCCTCACTCACTCCCTCCATACCTCCATCAATCAATCCCTCCATCCCTCCATCAAATCCCTCACCCCTCATCACTCCCTCATCATCCTACCTCACTCCCTCCCTCCCCCCCTTCCCTCACTCCCTACCTACATCCCTCCTCCCCTCCCTCCCTCCCTCCTCCCTCCCTCCCTCCCTCCCTCCCTCCCTCCCTCCCTCCCTCCTCCCTCCCTCCTCCCTCCCTCCCTCCCTCCCCTCTCCCTCCCTCCCTCACTCCCTCCCTCCCTCCCTCCCATCCTCCCTCCCTCCCTCCCTCCCCCCCTCCTCCCTCCTCCTCCCTCCCTCCCTCCCTCCTCCATCATCAATCCCATATCACTACCTAAATAAATAAATAAATAAATAAATAAATCACCCAGAATTGTCTTGTAAACTAGTAGCGATCAATGGTTCTGTGACGATTGCTTTAGTTAGGTACAGCGGCCGCTTCGCGCCTATGTTAACCGCTGTTAACCGCTTCGCATCTATGTTAATCGCTGCACCAAGTTTAAAAAAATAAGTCCAAATCATGTCCAAATCATAATATACTATCAATAAATGAAATAAACTGGTGCAATCAATTAATGTTAAAACAAAAATGTTAAAAAAATAATTATGGATATGGCAGTATTTTTTTCTAAGTAATTTATATTTCTGCGAGATTAAAGATTATTAATTTTTTTTAATAGCGATGCCCACACGGAATACGAGTTGTATCAATATTTTTACTTCTGTGTATAGTTTTCTGGGATATTCTGCCTTGTATATGTGACCTCTCTGGTCGAAGTTTCGAATCCCATTAGGTTAATATACAAATTGATAAAATATAAATAAAAGTTACTAAAAATCCACGCGTGCGAAGCCGCGCCGCACAGCTAGTAGAAAATAAATTTATTTTAACCGGAAATTAAAATAAATGTATCTGCCACTTCTGCACTTATATTTTTCGTTATAATAAGGTTTTAACGTCAAACTTTTCAGTAAGCATTGAATAATTATTATTTTCAGAGCGTTTCTCGTAATATTGTTATTGAGAGCCATCCATTTTTACAGATTTTACCAACTCATTTTCAATATAAATACTTGGCAATTTCACTTCAAGTTTACTTTTAAGATTTAATGGAATCGCTACTGTATTTTTTATTATCACGGGATCGTAACTGTGGGAGGCAAATGAGACTCCGGAAATAAATCATCGATTTATTAATTATTTTAATAACTTTACAATGTTACGGACGCGGATTTTGGAGCACCGTTTTTTAATTCACATTAAGTAACACAATAAACTCATGAAAATTCTTCTATGCGTATCTATAAATTCTGCTTCTTGGGTTTGCATCACATGTGGAATACTTCTCACACATGGAACCACTTCTCACAAGTCGGTAATACTCTATCGTTGGTAAGAATACACACAGAAATCGCTCATTAAATTTATTATCCCTTAGTCACACTGAATCACAATTTCATCAATATATTCGCATCCATGATAGCTTCTATGGAATAGCCGAACAAGTAACTTGTTCGCCGCGCGCGTCCTCACCTTTTATACAAAACATATTGATACCGCGATACTTCGAGAACGTTCTACACATTTATAATAGTCTTCCATATTTTTAGCAGCCTCTCCATACATTCAGTGACTACGAGAATAGCTCAGCCGATTTCAAACTTGTGTGGACCTTTCGAGAGATTTCGACAATATGTAATTCTTCCTGATTCTACCATCACTTGACAATATGTTGGAGTCTTTAGTGGTGGATTGGGTCTAATAATAAATAAACTTGTTGATAGTTACAACGTTTATTCGCAAGGCAAAAGATCGACTGACTCTAAGGCAAACATTGAGAGACAGAGTGGCCGGGCAATAAAGACAATGTGTTGATAAATTCGTTGATAACATTAGTTAACTAGCCCTGGCTGTCCAACGGCCACCATTGGCCGCGAATCAGCCACTACCGCCTGTACCCGATTTGTTGAGCATGTAAAACGGAGTAAATAAATAATACGTAGCCCTGCCGGCCAGGCCCGGAACTATTGTGGATTTTGAATTTCCGTTTCCCTGATTATCGGAGCGTCCCTCGCATTAGCAGCCCGCGCACGCCGGAGGCGTTTCCGACACGGCCCCGACACGGCGGACGTGCGGCCCGGGAAGTCGTTTGGGCGACAGACAGTTCGCAGCTGAGTGATTGTTTATATTAATAACTTTTTACGTGTGCGTGTATCTCGCCAAGCCGATATTTAAACAAACATTTTTTTTTTATTAATATTTAAGCATTCACTTTGTGGTTAGACATAATAACAGAATGTTAGTAAACTAAGTAAAAACCACTACCAGATTTACGGTCTACCGGTTAGGAGACGTACCCGTCTCTTCGTCAGGACCAACACTACACTACTATATTCACGATACTATACACCCCAACCATAGTATTGTTAAACTATCACCAATATTGATCACACGCGTGTTAATCTTGTCAGAGATAAGCATGCACTGATTATAGCCTACTGAACAATTCAGGAATCTAACGAAAGAGAGTGAGAGGGGGCGGGGTCTAAAGTGGGTGTTACCACAGTGTGGTAACAAGTATTTTTTAACTAACGAAATGTAATAAATATGACACAACGTATTTAACTGTTTATGTGCGTGTTGATTGAGGGATATTATTACATACCACTGGCACCTACTGCAGACCAGTTATGGGAAATCGAAGTGATGGCATGGATTTATTGAAATAAGGCATTCAAACTTACGGTTACTTTTAATTACATAAGACCATTTCACATTGATATTCTACATAATATATTTCATTAGCAGTTAATTGTCACAAGTTACAATTTTAATTACACAAAGGGAACATATACGAAACGTGCGCACTCGTCGAAGCATGATAGCGGAATTGGAATTGTTGAGCCGAGCTGCTTCCCGTCGAGCTTACTGCATATATTTTGCAGTTGAAGACTACCAGGGACGGCGTCCCTAACAATACAATTGTTACCTGTGAGACTTATTTAGCGATGGTCAAACTGAAGAAAATTTGGCAACCACAAAGTCTTCCTGTACGGGTCTGACACGGATGCAGATGAGAAAAATCAGAGCGCAGGAATATTACACATTGGTAAAGTGCCATGATATTACATTCCGTGGGCAGCTTACAGATTAAACTGGTCCATTTTACAAGAAGTAAACTCTGAGTAAGGTATATCTGTCACAATACAAATGCGCATACTGAAATACTTGAAATACAGAAAAAACTTCAAGCATGTCACAAGGCATTTAGATATAATGAACAAGCTGGTGGTATAGGTTTTTTCATTTAACCTTGCAATTGAGTTAGTGTGGGTACAGTGCGTAATTCGCGCATTGTTTCGTTGTGTCAAGTTTGGGGATACGCCCCTCTCGTATCCGTAAACTGAACACAACGAAACAATGCGCGTATTACGCACAGAACCCACACTACCTTAATTGCATGGTTATATGAAAAGACCTATACTAGTGACAAAACCCGTCCCCGCGGAAGACTTCCAACTGCCTGGTGAACTCTGTGACCTAATGGATCGCTTCAGAGGCCGTATAGAGTGCTACAGACTTCAATAGATGGCATCTCAGGCAATTTGGACGTAGGCGGAACAGAATCAAAGAATTGTAAAAATGCATTTTCTGCAGCTACTCAATTTTTAAACGTTTTTCGTGTTAAATATAGTGATAAAATAACTATAGTGATGCTTGAAAAAATATAAATTCTTGTGCAGTAAGATGAATCTTCTATGGTTAATCAATGTTGGTTCTTTATTGCATTTTTAATTATGCTAAAGTTTTCAATTCTATTTCTAAAACTTGTCTCTAATCGGTCTAAAGCGATATCTTTACCCTTTTAATATTAATTACTATTAGAGGTTCTAAAGCTCAATTTAAATTCATCCAAAAACATCACATGAATTCAATATTCTAATTTATAATTTTCGGAAAAAATTGTCTAATTTAAAAATATTCCTACTTTTCCACGGCCGTCTAGAATTTTCTGGTTAGTATTTTATGTGGCATTTTTCGTGTTCCTACGACCTTTCTGTTGGATGTTTTGGATCCCATTGCAGTATTCATCATCAAGGCTAATGGAATGGTTTTTGCTAGAAAGGTCGTAAAAATACGGCAAAACACAAATCAGAATAGTCTAAATTATCTCATCAATTACTTCGCTTATGCTTTTATTCGTGAGGTTTGGTGGATGTCTAGGCTATCGCTTAGAGGTTACACAGAACGCCGCAAGATGTCCTCGCTACAGTGAAAAAATGTCACTTCGATGAAAATAGCGATTTCGCATTCGTCGAAGTCAATTCAATTCATGTGATGAAAATAGTTAAGCCGTTTTTACACTCGGAAACTATCTTCGCTGTGGTGAACATAAAAAATTCAACACGTCCAGTATTTTGGTAACAGCTAAATAATACGTATTGTTGCGCTTGTTAGTGAACACCGTGTTTATGCAGTTCTAATGCAGTTTAATTATTTGAATAGTGCAGCATCATTTGAATAATGTACCAGCTCTGGAGCCAGGGTATTGATTAAACTGGTTTGCATGGTTAAAATCGTCAACACCAATTTTCGTTCCACGAATACAAATTGCATTGGCCCACATTTCAGTTCGTTAGCTCGAGGAAATGTCGTGTTTAAGAGATATGTTTATTTTGGAGATAACGTGTTCGTTATGATCGATCGATTAATCTACATGCGGACAGAGCTTTCTCCGCTACGCCGCGCACTGCGCAATATTCTACGCAGGTCGTCCTTGTCAAATTTCTATAAATTATTGATTATTAGCACCTCAATAATTCAAAGTTTAATTTTCAAAAACGTAGTTTATTGACATAGCAATTGCCTACGTTGTGCTGCAACAAAATGGTTAAAACTTAAATTGAAAAAAAATTATTAAGAATCAAATCTGTAGAAAAAAAGTCACGTTATTAAGGGGTTAGGTGTAGTCAGGATTTATTAAAAATCATATTTTTTTTGGTATTTTATAAATCAAAATATTTCAAAAATATTGTGAGAAAATATCAGTTCGATCCGGTTATTACTTTTAAAGATATCCAACGACAACTGTAGGGCCCTCCGCTGCCACCCGTACTGATACGCGGACGCTACTAGAGCCGGCCGGGTTGACAAACGGCGCGACTGCTGCGGAACGCGGTTTTTACCTGTTTAATTCTAAGAATAATGTACGAAATTTCTTTTATACTTCTAATTTAAGACATAAGACCCTTTAGGCTAACTGAGATATGATTTAGTGTTAGTACTTCAGTGGCAGTAAAACCCAGGAGTCGATAGGTAGTTGTGCGTGTATTATAATCATTTTCAAAAATTTATAATGAGACGTCATGAAGGTATGCAAGGAATATTAATGATTGCCAATGCATAGGATTACATTATGGACCTAATGCACACCGGTATGCTGAAAAACTCGATATAGAGCGCATAAAGATTGCTGACCAACGTGCAAATCAGGTCACTCGAGAAGGCAAAATGAGACGTAGATAAAAAAAAATCGACATCTTGGAGGCTTACACATCGGCAGAAGATGTATTATATGTACCAAAAATAGACGACTCTACGTAAGTAGTTTTTAAAATTGTATTTGTATTAATTATTTATGCATAAAACTTTAAAAGCGTTTTTCTCAAAATAACGTTTTCAAAAACGGTGTCCACGATATTTTAAAAACTAATCGACAGATTTTAATGAAATTTAAACATCATATTTTAGGCATTAAAAACTTGTGCTTAATCGAAGGATGTTTTTTTTTTGACCTAAACTTTTTTTTATAAATAATAAATGAGTGATTTTTTCCCTCAAAATTCATAATTAAGCTTTCAAAGACCGCCGTTTTGTTAAATTTGAAAAAAAAATAAAAAAACTTCGATAAAACATTAGATTAACTATTAAACTACTAATTTCTTTTTATTTAATTAAATTTAGATAAACCACTAAGGAGCACTGATGGACACCGCGAGGCACTACTTGCAAAACAGGGGTCAAGAAACGAGATTCTATCGTGGTCCAGTATTAATAATTTTATTTGAAATTTTCGGTATAGTTACTTAAAATATAGTGTAAAACGTTGATATTGTGTAATGAATCAAAACTTTAAAGAACCGTTCAAAAAAAATTTTTGAAAATGTCTATTTTTTTGCGCCTTTGACTACACGTAACCCCTTAATTTAATAGCCCAAATACAAGGCAACTCATAACATGGCGCCTCTGTATCTTCAGGAGCTCTGTATTCCAGACAACATTAATGGAACACTTCAGCGGTGGGAAGGATTGTGGAACCGGTAAGTCAGTTCCAGAAAACTAGGTTCAGCAAACGGGCATTTGCGGTGGCGGGCCCGAAAGCGTGGAACTCTTTGCCCTCCCTGATAAGAAACACAGATTCAGAGACTTTATTTAAGAAAAGACTTAAAACGCACTTGTTTACAGAATCTTTCCCAGAACCTTTTTAATATTCGTTGTTTTCTTTTACTATTTTATGTTTGGTACTGTTTTTCTTTCTCATTTCTTTTTCATTTCATTATTCTATGATTTAAGTATTTAAGAGTTTTTTGTGTGTAAAGCGCCCTTGAGATGAAATTTTCACAAAAAATGGCGCTATACAAATAATCCAATATTATAATTATTATTATTTATAAATCTTTTTTAATTTTTTGATTTCTTTGGCACATTCAGGGTAAAATTTGTATTGCAAATAAAGTTTTGCACGCAGCATGTAGCGGAAATGCGATACCAGAAATAATGATGCCGTAATGAATTCTTGTCTGATTCTGTTTACATGCGAGTTCACGAATTTTTTGATCGTTTTTTAAGTGTTTTTATTTGTCACCAAGCCAAAAACGATTAAAAGTGATACTCGAGAAACTATTTATTGCAAAAATCACGCAATTGTAAGATATTCGTTTTTAAAACAAAACAAAAAAAACGATAAACGAATTAATTTATTCGGCGTTTAAAGCGACTGTCAAAGTTGTATAGCTCATAAACTTTTGAATACGGAACCGTATTAGGACAAAAAACGATAGAACATGAAATTGGGCAGGTACTTGGACTTTTTAAAATGAACACTTGTTTTCAAAAGGAACAACGTCTCAATAATGACGTCATATTGAATTCTTGCCAGCTGTTAGATCTGCTTACATGGGAGTTCACGAATTTTTAGATCGTTTTTGTTTGTGGAAGTACTTCTACCGCGCTTACATGTAGTACACATAGTACACCATGTACGAATTATTTTTTTTAATCATACTAAGAATTTATGAATGTAGTTTTGAAAAGAACATTATTTTACTCTTATGTTGTTCTTGCTCTTGTTGCTTTAAGATCACGATTTAATTAAATGACTCAAAACAATATAACTCTTTATACTTGTAAAGTAGGTTATCGATGTTAAAAATGACGGCAATTTTCCCACTCCAACCTTGAAATTACTCAACCTCCCTTAGGTGCAGCGCCGTCACCTTCCCTTAATTAAATTTCATCAGGAAACCGTCTCCAGACTTCGCGGGGGGTTAAAATCAGCCCCCGGCTGCTCTAACTGACGTAACAGGCTATATTGTGACAGAAATTACGCGTCTTGTTAGGGCTGAAGCAGGGTTGCTCGTTCTCCGCTCACCGCTCGGCGCTCGCACGATATTCATAGCGTGAAAGTAGAGTGTACATGACCACATAACAAAACTACTTGAATTAGAACTGCCTTGTGCGTAATGAAAAGGAGGAATTACTGCTGCAACATACAATAGTGGCATTAAATACTTGAGAAGGCCAAGATCTTCAATTGATCAGAGCCACATGATGATGTGATAGTAAAAGATATGACAAAAATCTTTGGAGGCGGATTAGTCCTCCGATTTTTAATAGAGTTGAACTCAAGGGTCACCACTCCGTTTGTAGAGTCGGAGATCTCTGCTGCGGTTGATGATGTAAAAGTCGCGATGGTTTGACAGAATTTATTCGATTACAAAACACAAGTTATAAAGAATACAGTATTGTACAAAGATTACAAGTGAAAGCGTGACGTTCGAAGGTATGATGGCAAGGGCTTCCGCTGTATCCGAGAAGCCCCGCTGGAGTGAGATGGTTTGTTCTGCGGGCGCGTGCTTATATAGTCATTCAGAACAAATGATTCGGGGATGTTATGATTCTCGGGCGCGCGTGTGGGTATTTAGCTTAGATCAGCGAGGTGCGTTTCGTCACTCCGATAGTCCATGCCCTCTGCTATACCTCCCCTTTGTACTCGGTCATCGGTCCAGCTTACATTTGCCTTGCTCAGCGATCTTGTCTCAACCTCTGTACCGAGGGCGACGGCCTGCCGTACTCGACGTCAGCATCTGTGGTAACTCATTACACGGGTGTCTGTGTGTATGTGTCTCGGGCCACCACAAATCTCTATGATGTGGAACGCAAGAGTGAGTGGAGGATTATAAATAAATATAGTCGTGTATTAAAGCGTTCGCAATAGATGTGGCGTCATCATAACAACCTAAAATTGCAGCAAGATCCTGTTGAAAGCTTCAACAATCGAACAGTGCACCTGAGAAGATCTACGCAGTTGGATGAGGTGGGATTGGTGCCAGGACCAATCGGTACGAGGACACAGCACGAAGGAAATATTAAAAATAAATATTTAATAAGGCATGATGTGAAAGTCAGAGACAAATTATTTCATGAATGACAAAGCTGCCCAAATAACAACTTACAAAAGGAAATATTCAAAGGCAATAAACTCAGTAAACCGGAAAATAATAAATGCCAATGGAAAATAAGCAAGAAAAAGCAAATGTACCTGGAAAATCCTAAACAAAATACTGGAAAAGGAGAAACAAGACATCAACCAAACAATTTTAAGATACATGCATAGCGAAGGAACTGCAAACGACCTGCAGTCGCATAACGAATAAATTTGAAAAACAATTTTCTGAACAAGTCAAAAATATAAAACATATTTGCGAAAAAAACAGATGACCATATTACACAGGTGAACAAATCAGTTTAAGTACCAAAAGAGAAAGATCATGACATTGTTAAAATTATGGAAAAGATATTAAAAAAATGAATCACGGCACGAAGATTAAAAAATTAGTCCAAACAAGGTTTTAATTCTTCAAAGACTATGCTAAAAAATACCTTCGGTAACGGTGGTGTAACACAGCGTTACATGATTAAAAATCAACTAAGTTTTTAATATGTGGTAAAAAAATATATTTTTAATGCAGATAAGACTTTTTGAAAGTCCTTTTATGTAAATATGATTGATAAACTGATAATTTACTAAAATATTTGCATTATTTTAGTAAATTATTAGAAAATCAAGGCATAACGAATTTGCGTGTGCTCAACCCAAAACCAAGCAACCACGTCTTTGTCCTAAATGAAATGAGTGATATTGTCGTGTCGATTTAACTGCGACGTGCAATATTCTGATCTCTTTTACTCACTGGCTGAAAGTACGAGAATAATAAATAAATATTTTTTAATTAAAAAATCCGTACATTCATAACATTTTAATTTTGGTGTGAAAATGTCTATTCGACAATTACAAAAAATATGACATTTTAGTTTTGATAAATAAGGTAGATATTAAATATCTTCTATGACATGTAGACCTACGTTACACCACTGACACACAGAAGTTAACCGGTTTTCATTTAAGTTTAGCTGTCATATGATATAGCAAAATACAGGGCTTTTTTTTTTCAATTAGACTCTTTACAAGATAGTTATCCTTTGTCAAAACTAAATACGTACTATTATTCAGTGTGTTATGTGACGATACAAATAGAGTTAAATAAACATAACGGCATCGAATAAGCGGTACTATCGTTCGCCCGCTTATTGGTTGAATCGCTTGAACGACCGGCTTACAAAAGCTATTACTTGTACTGAATGGTAGTATTATTACAAACATATGTATCTTCCACAACAATGACACAATATAAATTACCCGAATCGATACAGGGTGGAGCAAAAAATTTATGACCGAACGAGAAAATAATAGGGAATGTGTGATTTGACATTAGAGGTGAACGACCAGTGAAATATAATATTCAACTAACACATAAATGACCTACTTAACTTAACTATCAGAAATTAGATATAATATTTTTTTTCTGTGGAATTCAGAAGTTATCAATTCTGATAGGTGTCCTAGATCCTTTTCTGGACTATAGTTAAAAGGTAGCGAGGTTTTTTGTGCTGCTATTAAAGTAGTATAATTTTTTTGTATATATCCCAAAACAGGATACGGAGAGCCAAATAAAAAGCAGAATGGTTAAAGGGATTTTACAATGTATTCTCAAATGCTTCTTTTGATCACTAAATGTCTCAGAATGTGATATCTGTTCACATGTCAGATAAAACAGAACATATTGGAACATCAATTTATCTATGGCATGTTCATAGTACCACTCTAGTTATTTAATACAAACAAAAATGCTGCCATCTCTGAGCACAATTTGTCTTGATCTCCTGCGTTATTGACAGGTCTGAAGTAGTACTTCATTGATAATTCATACGTGCGCCATCTTTGAATATACGTTTGTCTTTAGTTTTTGAGATATCAAGGAACCAGAAGTATCATTCCACTGCTATCAATGGGATTATGCTGGTATTAACCCCCGAGCACTCGCGCTATGAGCATTTTGCTCACGGTAAATTTTAAATTCGCGCCATTTTGTCAAAAATAATTTCTCGAGTCTCGTTCATTCAGTGGCAGAGTTTTATACGTTCACCCTTCCATGCATAAAGACTTACTCAACCCTAAATTGAAAGATAAAATACCATGAAAATTTTTTCATATCCTCTTCAGCAAATGGTGAAACGTTCTTTTAATGAAACGAGGAACCAGACCCCGAGATTCTGTCCAAGACTAAAAGAATCGTAAGACAAAAAATTTCTGTATTTACTGCCAAAAATACTTATGTGTACGGAACACTCAAATACATTATGTGATATATGTAAAAATCGTATTTGTGTGTATTGTATTGTGTATTGTAAAAATGATAAGATTAATTTTTCTTAATTAGATTGATAAGAAACTTGATTTTGTTATATTTTTTTCTTTATTTTCTTAAGAGTGCCTTAGAAGACTGGCTAAATTTAAGTTTTAATTTTATTATAAAAATGAAAGCTTATAATATTTTTAATGTTTAATAAATATAAATATGACAATATCAAGAGTATTTTATTACAAAAACCTTATTACAATCACGAGTTTCTGGATTAAGGCACATTCTTTATTATTTAATATTTGTGAGCAAAATGCTCTACACGCGAGTGCCCATGTGATTTTTATTGGCGCGAGTGCTCGCTGGTTAAAAAATGTCGGCATTGTAAAATGGATTTTGAGCTTGTAGTTCCCACAACTCGTATCTCGGTACCGCGATACTACGTATTCACGATACAAATATCACAAATAAGTTGCACAAATAAATCACACCTAAAAGGGTGCGCTTTACAGTTTGTTAAGTACGAAAATCATAACATATTACATGGCCCCACAATCATTTATCAAAAATAAGTATATAACTCCCATAAAATACATAATAATACCCCGTGATAAGTAACGAAGCGATTTATGGTATAACTTGCTCGCACTTTTGTAGTTTGTAGTTCTACTGAACGCTACGAGGATGTGTCTAATAGTTTTGCAGGAGACAGTTTCCTTTTGCCGAGTTCGGAACCGGAAATTCAAACAGCCCTCGGCGGAAGCTGGAGGTTCCCCGCTCGTCGGGGATGCAAATTATCTACTAATTTTCAAAGAAACATAATGGATTCTGCCGTAATCTTAAAAGATATGAGACAGGCTTTAATGTCTGACGATCAATATTCTCTCAATTTAATAAATTACCCAAAAAATATTGCGATGGTAGTGGTAAATATTTTTAAAAAACCTTCTTCTACCATTTTCAGCTTCTTCTACATCATGATCAGGTCGGTGATCTACTGCTTGAACAGCATGCATTAACTATCACTCTGACATAGGTTATTTGGAACCACTAATAGTTTAATATTTCATCGCAGAGTATCTACTCTCCTCTGTCTGTCCTCTACTGTCCTCCTGGGTAGCTCTACAGACAGTATGCGCAGGATTTTTGCAATACAGCTAAGATTTAGATAGTATAGAGTTAAATAACTTTTAGAGCAAGCCTGAAGAATATTTTTCCGTATGAAGAAGTGTTTTTTTTAACTAAATTTAAATATGTGAATGAAAATAATTCAATTCTGCGTCCCTTGTTCATTTCTATGGAATGAAATCATTAACGCTCACTGAAAAAATATAAAAGCAACTTGAATCCTTTCAAGTTTGCAGATATAGATACCTAGATTGATTGGGTTCCTAATAATGGTGTGTTGATTCTTAAAAATAAATAGTTAAATAATTTTATTCTATCCCGATGAAGGAGTGGACTCTGTAAAGATGATTAACCTAACCTAACTTAACCTAATTACGTATGACACCTTCGTGTTTTTAGCCTGAACGTGCAGACAGAGAACGAAACGCCATATTTTTCTATGATGACACACCACTCTGGTCACTTTCATGGTTAAATATCTTCTCAATTGTAGAAATTTGTAAGACAATAGATCTCTTATATCTAGACTAATCATATAGCCGTCCATTTGTATTGCTGTAAACACTCGCTCTATATATACTTTCTTTTATATTCTGACAAACAAAAGCATCACAGGCCCAAACCATCCAATGATTCTTTCATAAGTCTTAATTAATTAATTTCATAATTAAATCCATGTATATAATTGTTTAAGTACAATATATTTTTAAAAATTTTCTAATAAAATAAAGGTGGTTTTATTATTTCTTATATATATACGGTAAATTTAACAAATGACAAGGAGATCGCGTATACTCACGAGGGTTAAAATAGCTCTTTTAATCGTCCTTAGTAACTTACTTCACATCTCTAATCAAACTAACTTGGTCTGACAGTAGCGACCACTTACCTCCTTCCCATGTTGGTTAGGGTGGAAAGTCTCATCCCCCAGTCTACCCTCAGAACAAGGAATAATTAAGTCCCTGTATGTAAGACGTTCTTGAAATTTCGTGATACTGTCAAAATTCATTGTACTCATATATAAGGAAAATAATATTTAATTTTCTGATAGAATCATTATCGGTTGTCTTTCTGGTGGACGAAGAGATCGATCCTGGATCCGCATTTTCTGCCACTTCCTCTTTTTAGGTCTTTCTCTCCTGATGATGCAGTCAAGTTAGACATCCGATTCAGGAAAAATTACCAGAAAGCTGCATTTTGGCATGGACGTTGATATAAATGTTTTTAACAAAATGTATAAATTTCCCATCGATCTGAAGTGTACTAAACTTTTAACGAGGGGCCAAAGATCATCGAATTTGTTTTTTTTTTTTTACAAATATCTTGCAAACGATAAGTCATACGGCAAAAACATTTATGACTAAATTGTAGCTTATTAGATTTTTTACAAAAAAATTAAGTATCATTTTATATGAGTAACCCTTTTGGAGATACAGCGATGGAAAGTGCGCACTCCTAGTATGAAGTATCTAGTATACACTCCTCTATATGGTTTACACGTCACTGAACTTTAAACATAAGATAAAATATTTAAATAAGTAATAGTTTTGGAGATATAGCGATGCATTAGATTGTAATCTTCATTTTTCACAGGCAATTTTTTGAAGAATTTTTTAAGCACCTAATGTGAGAATTACTCTGGGGTAACTAAATAAGAGTACATGGTCTGTTTTGATTAACTGGTTTATGATGTTCTAACTACATGGTCAATTTACAAAAATGATCCCTAAATTATAATTTTATTCACTGTTTCTTCAAGCATATTGTCATTTTTGCATATTTTCTAATATCATATATAATATATTTACAAATAATTAATATAATACTTCATTTTTTACAGGTAAGTGCCCCCTCTACCATCAGTGACGCCCATATTTCTGCAGATCTCGTAAGTAATATGTTAAACATTTCAGAAACATAACATACCTCTGACGCCTGAATTTATATTTCAACGAGATTATAAATTTTCGATACTACAAAGCGATATACATTTCTTTAGATTTACGTATTATTTTTCTTTTCTGTGATCCCACTGACCTTTCGGTTATCAGCGGGTGTGTTTACAGAGTTGAAATAAAATGTTGAAATTAATGTATATACCAATATTCATGATCATAAAATATATTTATATAAAACTAAATATACACAGACAAAATAAAAATATTTAGGTATCGTTTAATCAAAAAAGAAAGATGAAATCGTAATATATATAAATTTATTAATGTTCAAGTTTTTTGTTTGTAAAATTGTGGAAATTCATTTTTAATATTTTAAAAAATGAAGGTAAACCCTCATGTGTTGTGTTTACCCTCATTTTTTTAAATATTATAAATTTATTAAAAATGTCCTTAGGTTTTCACGGCCGTTCAGAATCTGCTGTGTATAGTTTTCTGGGATATTCTGCCGTGTATATGTGACTTCCCTGGCCAACATTTCGGATCCCATTGCAGGGTCCATCATCAGGATTTCCCGACACGGCACAGAATATCTCAGAAAACTATACACAGAAGATATAAATTTATTGTTTTTAAATATTTATTTCAGTTTGACATTTTCAGATTGGGTAGGTCCTCACATTGTCGAGTAGAATCTTACATCAAAGTTGACTGAATTTTAGCTCTCGTTATAGAAATTTCTTCACGTCGGTTCATATCTTCTTCTTCTTTTTTTTCTTTTAGTAGATCTGTTGATCTGTGCTACAGAAAAGTACGCCTTCTGGGATGACGAGGTCCAGCTATCCCTCCATCTTTTCGGTGGTCTTCCCGGTAGGCGTCGTTCAGAGAGGATTTCATTCGCTGCTATATGCACGAGTCTGTCACTGTCCATTCTGGCTACGTGATCCCAAAGAATCTCCTTCTGGATCTACTTCATCGTGCTATGTCCTCCATTTTGCGTGTTTTCCTTATGTCTTCATTTCGGACAAACTGTGTATTATGGTTTAATTTAATCAATACTACAATATGGTATCAATGGGTGGGGAGGATCATGTAAAACCTCATTAAAAAATCACCATTAAAATTATATAAAAAAAACGGAACCAATCTTAAAAATCGATTATTCCAAGAATTTTGTGTGCCTACCGGAAATTTAAATAAATATATCATTACTAAAAATATATACAATGGATTCTCAAAATTCCAGTTCTATAAGATTATTTAAAAATTTAGAAACGCCCAAATATAAAACAAACAAGCCTAGAACCATTATTCATTTGAAGGAATTAAAACATTAAATTCATTACCCAAAAAATAAAATAAAAATTAAGACCTCATTTAAAAATGATCGAAAATAATTTAATAAAAAACCTCTTTAAATTCCCATGAGCTTCACTTTATACTTATTTATTTTGTTTCTCAATATTCCTAACACTTTATTATTACAATCCATGAAATTACCTGATGTGATTACTCCTCCCACGTTTTTTACTGTACGAATGTATTATTTTATTCATGAAATAACGATAATACGATATCCCAATTACAATAATTTCGTTGTCTGTCTGTCCGTCCGTCCGTTCGCGTAGTAAACTTTTATAGTAAATTTTTTTTCGAAAAATTATTTTCTCCGAAAATTTTCTTTAGATTTTTTTTGAATTTTTTTTAGAATAACGTTTTTTTTATTAAAATATATTAATTAATTCCTTCACGTAAAAATACCTTCATTTTTGACGGGTTACAGGTAGTGACTATAAAAAAAAGCTATAATGCCATCATCTATCGGAGGTCGGCGATTATTTTGACTATTCGCCGCCACACGGAACAACTCAGACGAGTTACGCTGGTACCAGTCCTTCAAGTTACGCAGCCATGAGATGCGACGTCTTTCTACGCTTCTTCTTACACTTTTTTCCCCCTGGATTATTAGTTGGCTTAGACCGAATTTTGATCCCTCCACAATATTTCTCAGATACTGGACCTTTCTTATCTTGATGACCACAGCACTTCTTGGCCTTCTTCTAAATCGATTAAGAAGAATAATCATAAAAAATTATTTATTATATCTTTTACCTTATACGATACAAATTTAAAATGAGTCAGTAGTAAAGTAAAAGACGAACACACAAAGGAAAAATATAAGTTGTAGTTGCGAAGTTAAAAGGTAAGTTATTTTAACTCCGCCAAAGTCTTTTGAAACTGCTCATGTCAGGTTTCGCCATTACAATCAAACGTGGCCCGCATTGATGTCTCCGGAGCGGCGGGCGGGGGCCCTGGAAACTTTGCACTGCGGGTGACAAAATACCGTTCGATAAATTCAAATTTGTTTGACACGACTTTGCCGAAAGCTTGTCATAAGCCTTTCCAGTCGGCAGGCTGCTTACCTTCGACTTTAAGGCTCCGCTCACTCCCAACTCGCAGCGAAGTCGGAAGGCTGTAATCTGAAAGTTGATAGGGATGTGTGTTCGGAGCGGAGGTTGTTCAAATTCAGGTGTTTCGAGTTGGGACTGCTTAATTCACATTTGCGTTGCAGCTTAGAATTTTAAGGTAGTGTAGTATTTTGTGTGTTTATCCCTCACATTGTTGTCTCTCCCTCGTATCAAATATAATGTGATCCAAGTATTTAAGTGTCACGAATTATGTCATTTGATTTATGACTTACTAGCTGTGCCAGCGCGGCTTCGCACCTTTAGATTTTTAGAAAACTGTTTGGATCGTCGTAGAACTTTCGCGAACCTTCTAAAACATTCTCCTTCCAGAACTTTCAAGAAATTCGAATGTACAGGAACCTTCTAGACACACCGACACATTCCTCCACTCAGTTTAGAACCTTATGGAACTTTCGGGAATTTTCTAGAACCTTCTCCTTCCAGAACTTTCTAGAGCAGGTTTTCCCGGAACCTTCTAGACTCATCGACACAGTCAGCGCGCCTATTTTGAAACAATCTGAAGCATTTGCATCCTTCCCATAACATAACAATGTGCTAGAAAGCACATTTTCGTTACCCACTCCCACTCACGCATAGCCACCCCCACCAAACTCGCATATTTTCGATGTGACCAAGGGCTATCCATCACCATAACCAGCGGTGGGTGGTTGTGGAGAAAACTTGGCGGGTAGGGAAACACGAGTTTCTTTATATATATTGATTTAACCTTGTCTTCCTGGAGGAGGTTGTTCACGTACCCCAGAGATCGCTTTAAACTCGATAACTTAATAATTATGCAAAAGATTTTTAAATTTTTTTTTTCATCTTTAAGAAAATAGCGATTTTTCCAGTTTTTGTTTTCCAAATTTCTATGCGTTTTATATTTAAAAATATTGTTTTCGGTAAACTTCATTGAACCGATATTTTTATATTTTCAAAATAACACAAAGGCTCGTAAAATGAGATTTTAAATGTTGTTTTTGCAAACTTATCTATTTCTAAGAAAAATTACATAATTTCGCTTAAATTCTACCATTTAAAATAACTTGCATGAATCTTATCGGTAGCGATATGAGGTCAAGGCAAATTATCCAAAAAAATCTTCGATTTTCGATGTTGGAATTCCGATTTATCAAAAAACGCATACCAATTGTGATGTTCTCATCTTTTAACTATAGGAGAAGAACATTGTAGGAATTCAGGGATTCAGAATAACTCGATGTATCGCTTCAATATACTTTATTGACTTGAAACAATGGAGTTCACGTGACAATATTAATACTATAATTCAGATAGCTAACAAGTTGTTACTGACGTGGTAGTTGAATTGTACCTAATAAAGCGCGTCAATACGGCGGCCGTCTCCGTGTCACGTCATGTAAAGGACGACGTGACTCTGAGAGGCCTGCAAAAGTCCACTCCCTGTACCTCTCCCAAACAGAAATAAACATTTATAAGATAAAAATAGGTAGTGTTTTCAAATATACTGTGATGTTCTTACTATCTTATCGTGACTTCGGGATTCTCCAATAAAAGAGGTTGTCGGTTACTCCTGGTTTATTGGTGGCAACAATAGATTATACAGCGGTTACAATGAATAACAGCGGTCTGTCTCGATATAATGGTAGAAAAAGCCTAGAGACTTATAAAGCATTTGCTCTCTCTTTCATGCTCTGTCTCTTTCGTGCTTCGCGACATACGTCCCTCAGATCTATTACATATACCAAGTTAAAGTAGACATATATTTAGGGTAAAAAAAGAAGAAAACCAAAAGAAAGGACACAAAGGAAAGGGGGACAGTGAAGGAGCGAAATTTTATGGACTCACTACCTAAACGGGAAAGACAGACAACACAATACAAAGAAAGTTGGTGTTGGAGTCCAAGCGCCACGGGTCCACAGTCCACAGAGGTTCAATCACAGACCAGATCCCAACGCGACACCCACGTCCTGAAGAACTCTACGAGGTTCTTAGCATCCATGATGAAGTCACTGTTCCGTGGGGAATGGTGCCCTACCCCCTCCAATCCATCGATCATTGTCTCTCTTGCATCCCTCACATAATCACATGCCCAGGTGACGTGCTCCGGCGTCCGAGCCACGCAACTGCAGGCACACCAGGGTGACGCAGCAAGCCCCAGATCATGTAATTTGCTCCTAAACTCGCCGAGTCCCGACACCAGCTGCATCTTATGCCAACTCGTGGTGGTCAAACGCCGGAGGATCCTCCCTGCCCTTTTCATTATACATTACACCAATGAAATGATTATAAACTTTGGTCCGATTTTGATTCAACCTGGTAAAAGATCCTGCTAAAGTGGTTTATCATAGAATATAGAGAATATAGATGTCAAAACCTGCGCTACATTTTTCAATTTCAATTCAATTTTTTTTTTTTTTTTATAACATTTACATTACAGTTACATTAGTAATAATTAACCTATTTTCGGAGCAAATCCCTCGTAATTTGAACTCCAAAGTTCTCTAGATGTATAAGTTACCACTTACCAGTTTCTCGGCGTATCTTACCAGGTTCCGCTTTGCCGCCTGGCGACTGCAAACTCTTACAATTTCCCCCTAAATTGTATGCACAAATTAATATATATTATCCAATAAATTTTGTGGCTGCCGCGTAAAATGAACCGTTCGTTGCGGGGTGAGCGAAGTATCTATTGCTATTTCTATGGCTTCGTAGCAACTTGAAATACACAGAGAACATCGTGTCCATAGACACCTAGACTGCTTATTTAGTAGTATTTGTACTGCATAAAATAAAATGTTTTCATGCTTTTGCAGATAGCGATTTCCATTTGGATGTAAAATATTGTCATATGATGGTGGCTGTGGGAGAAAAATGAAACACTAAAAATAATTTAAATATTTATTTACTACACACTGGCAGGAAAGTTTTTAAATTCACAATAATTATTTATAGAATATTTCATCGGGCTTGCACTTATTTACGTCACTAAAATCTTCGCTTAATTTCGCGTGTAAGTATACTAACTCGCACAATTCGCATCTGTGTAATCGCAAAAACATCACTAAAACTCACATACGCGCGCGCTCGCATTAATTTTATACATTATGTTAGAGCTCGCGATGCAACGAGAATGTTCGAGTAGTTTCTCGATATTTCTAGTGTTTATGAGAATAGTCCAGTTGATTCTAGGTTCTCGTGGATCGTTCGAGGGACTTCAATAATGCGCAGTCAGCACTTTTTTAGATTCTCGTGACTGCTGGAAATCAAATACCACTTTTATTTTTAGCTTTACCTTCAATAATAAGTTTCTCATATTTGTGATAATAAGTGGATTTGCCACATATGCCTAAGTGATCTAATTTTTCTGCATTCATTATAATTTCGATCCTCTTCTGCCAGCTAGGCTTCACTTCTAAGCAGTAATATAACCATAACTCCATTATATTACGCTAGTCTTATCTCGGTTGACGAGTACTAATGTAATAGAAATAATAATACGCGGTTAGCACCACTTTGCTAATTAATTAATTAAACTAATAAAACGTGTTTCACAAAAAATGCACATTGAGGCAAAGTTTCTCGTGTTACTAAAATTGTTTAACATTTGCATTGAAACAACGTCTTGCAAAAGAAATCTAAAAAACATTGTAATAAAATCATCCCTCTATAGTAGCAGCTTAGCCTCCGGGAAGGCTCTGGAAGCTGGTCTTGTAAATTAATTTAAGAAATATTAATAAAGTAACCTCCGTTTCATTACCTTCGCAAGTAAAGTTATTTAATTAAATTGTATAAGGCTGTTCTCCATCTTTGTTATACCCTATCAAATGTGCGCGGCTATATGGTAAGTTTAGTTCTATTCCTTCACAATCTTTTCTGGATAATAATGCCTTCACGAAGACCTCATAAAGATGTGACTAGTCCAGTTTTTAAGCGAGACTATATACCTACTGAGTGCTGGAAATAAACAACTGTGTCACGCGATGGCGCTCAGTCAACCGGAACCGCAAACTTTTACGCCCACAGTCCGGGGTTACTCATCCGTAACCGCGCTATCTCTCTGGAGAGTTCTACGACATTCCATGGCCTTAGTAGAACACACGTCAGAATAATCTAGAATTTATTACGAGCTTCTAGTTACCTCTAGAATAAACCTTTCAAAGGAATTTTTTCTATATAAGGAGTCACGCGACGCGGGCTCAGGAAATTCAATTTGTGACGTTCCTAAGGCAACATCTCCGTGAAACCACCGAGCGAACCAGTGTAATCAGTGATTGGTGATATTACAACACGCGATATAAGTAAGTGATCAGCGCAAGTAAATTAAGGATACCGGGGCAAATGGTTTCTTGGAGAGAACATTGAACGGAGTTATCAAAAGTAATCTAAGCAATAGAGACAATGTTAATTAGTGCGAATTAAGGAACAATTCAATAATTAGTGTGGAATATAAAGAAGAAATTTAGTGACTATAAAATTAAGAACGGTATTACAATTTAATTTTTGTCCAGGACTTTCTTTGGTAATAAATTAAGCTAAATTAATTTAGATTGTTTTCATTTATCTCCCAAAGCCACGTTTTACGAATTTTACGTGATATACCTACCTACATATATGTGAAAAAATACAAATAAAATAATACAAATAAAATAAGAAACCAAAAGAGCTGTAAAAAAAATGAGGTGATGCCAAAGCCCAGGAGGTACCTATGTGAAATGAAAATGAGCACAAGATTGCACTGTAAACACGGTTAAATAAAGTTTAACTGTCGCTCTCCTGCGAAAAAATAAAAATAAATTCGCACATCTAGGATCGCATTTATTCACTATTAAACGTTAGTACTCTCATTATTTATCGCTGTTGAGTATCCGCATGCTTTGAGTACTCGAATGCTCTGAATCGTCGTACTGTCACAATAAACTGTTTTCGTGTAGCGGTTATGTCGCCTTTTATATTCGCAAACATTCGGTCATGATCGACTGACTTCTAAAGCTTTCTAGAGATTTATAATTTATTTTAAAACGGCCAGAGTGCTGTAAAATCCTCAATTACAATTATTTCCGTTTCTACAGTCTCGTGACAGTATTCTTATGTAGCAATTCACTAAATAAAGAATATATTACGTTTAATGTTACCGTGACCGCGCCCGAAAAGATCTGTACATGGGATGCTGGGAAGATGCTGTCTGGAGATAATGAAACAGGCTACACGTGACGTAATTATCATAACATATCAGGTGGGGGACTGTGGTGACACAGGTGGGTGATAAAATAGTAAATAGAGGCTCTACTCTTAAACTAATACATAATCAAGAATGGGCCATGAAGATGGTAAATATTGACAAAAAATGATAAAAAACTAATAGAAGTAAAAAAGTCAACAAGATACAGAAAACATGTGCATATTGTGTTTATTGGTAATGAATATATTATAGATAAGGCAAGGCAAATCATGTCGATCCACGGTTAACAGGTTAGGTTCTCAATTTCGAACAAAAAATCATTTAATTATTAAAAAACATAACCGCAGTAAATAGATTAGTTTTGAATGAACAAAAATGATAAAGAAATAAGTTCCCAAAATTTCTTGCTCTTCGATCATTATTTCATTTATCAATTACATGTTTCACTTGTACACTACGTTGTTTTCTTACACACACTTTCTGGCACACCAGTCTTGCCTCGTCCACTTTTATTAATGATCCAGATAAAAACATCTTCTTCTTCTTCTTCTTCTTCTTTAGCCTTTTTCTCTCCACTGCTGGATGTAGGCCTCTTCCATTTTCTTCCACTCACCTCTATTTCTCCCCCTTCGCATCCAGGTTCTTCCTGCTTGCTGGACTATGTCATCAGACCACCTTTTGGGAGGTCTTCCGACGCTTCTATTTTTTGTCCAGTAGGATTCTGGGTGCCCATCTAGTATCCTCCCGTCGAGACATATGTCCAGCCCACTGCCATTGCAAAACTAAAATAGAAAAAAACATAAACTTTGTTATTTCTTATGCATTAAATTACATTTTTTATATCCAACTACTTGAGTTTCGAGAGCATCAGAATCCTATGGTTGGGTGAAGAATCAAACTGACTACATTCGAATAAATAAATAAAAATTGCATGGATTAAATTGAAATACAAACAATTAATATATTGGCTACTGATTAAAGGTGGTTGTTGTGAGTAATCAATAATAAGGTGCATATACATATGTACGCACATTATTTACTTATGGACAGAATGCCCATGCGCATTCTGTCCAGCCATGTTCCAACTCACGGTATACAACACAAAAAAGAATTGTCATCAACGACAGTTCTCCATCAAAGTCAATGACGGTAATGAAGTTAATAAACAAAAAAACAGCGCACGATGCTAACGCAATTTTTATAACATTACTTTGTCACTTATAAGGATTTCTATAGGTTAAATATCATTCTGAAAACCGCCATCTCAGCTTTTGATTGGTGAGTCATCACTTGATGGTGTTAAAATATTCTCGTTGCATATTGCGAGTGCATTTGCGTTCCATCATTTTACTCTCAACGTCTCTAAAGAAATATTACTAAAAATACAAAGTATTTTTATAATAAGAAATAAAAAGCAATTTGACGTCGAACTGGAATCGGCGGTCGACGGAAACAACCGAATAGAGTCGAACGTCGTGTTTTTGTGGAGGTTCCGATTAAAGTAAGGCTATGTTAAATTTATAATAATAGGGTGACCGGGTTAGGCCCGGGATGGTAATTTAAATGAAGATCTGGCCCAGCAAAAGGCGGCAGGTAAAAAGAAAATCAACTGACTAATTTTTAAGAAAATAAATTTTTTTTTACACAAAAAACGTTTTAACGATACGGCCCAGGGTACCACTATTACCGATAAATTTTGTACATTTGATTTTACTTGCGTATATAAATATAAATATTCCTTTAAGTGTGAGAGATATTTTACCATGCCTTTCAAGGCATGGTAAAATATCTCAAGCGTTTTGCATGCACATACCGAAAATAATTTCTAGTACAGGTTGTTCTTCTGATGACGTTGAATATGACTTCAACGAAACGTCGAGAATCGTTTCTCGGAAAAACATACGGTTCGTATAAAGTATATTTACAGTTAAATATTCGGATTTTTATTGCTTTAATAACTTATTCTTCTTTGATTAAGATAAATTATAGAAGTCTCATAGAGACGAAGCTTTTTATGTGAGAAACATGTATGAAAGTCTTTAGTACGATGGCACAGGGCTTACAAACCATATCAGCTGGCTTAAGTAATCTCTCTATACAATGCAACATTCACTAATTCCAACGTAAGAACATCCACCATCGAATTTTTTTTAAATTTATATATATGTTCCAAATAGGAATCATCCGTATATTTCAAAGGGCTATGCTAGTGACATCTGTTGCCTCTTCTCGTAAAACATTATTCATAGATTTCGCAACTGGCAATGATAGTTCTATATTTTTCTTTATTCATTCAACACATAATATCTTCATACGTAACTCTGTCCATCCAGCTTATTTTTTGTATTCTTCTGTAAATCCACATCTTGAATGCCTCAAGTCGCCCTTCAGTAAGCATCCATGCTTCAATTTCAATTTGAGGTCATGACTGAACATCTTTTTATTGTATTGCGGATAAATATTGCATTAGCTTGCTCATTGAAGCATTTGATTACAACCGAAGAATTCCATCTTTCATTTAAACTGCAGCTCATGTATGGGCTAAATCCAAGACAATGGTCCCATTGAATATACAACGAAAATGAGTATTTCACTATATTATTGAATGTGCTAATAACAAAATGAAAGATAATTTACGTTTAAATGGTAAGTATTAAATAAGTATTAAATAAGACACTTTAAAGTTCCGAAAAATGCACTGCATATTTTGACATTTCATAGGCAATGTATGAGGTTAGGTTAGGTTATTAGGTTTGGTTTGGTTAGGTTATTAGGTTTGGTTAGGTAAGGTTATGAGGTTTGGTTTGTTTAATTTAGATTAAGATTATTTTAGTTAGATTAAATTAACAGGACGTTAAATTATATAGTGAAATACTTATTTTCATTGTATGAACAACGGGACCATATTCTTGGATTATTCCCATGTATGCAATACTTTATACCTTTTCTAGTTTCGTTTCTGTAATAAAAAGACTTTAAAAAAAGGATTATATTATTTATATCTTCTTTTATGTGAGTAATTCCACCAACATGTTTCAGAAAAACCTTTCCATCGTCAGGGTTTTATACAACTGTCAAAATATCGAATGAAATGTCTTTTGTTTCTTGTTTTTTTTTGTTTGAAAAATTATTTTTAAATATTATTATTAAAGTTTTTGATTGCTCGCAATTATTGGAAAATTTTTTTAGAATTGCGCTAGTAGTCAAATTTAATTGATTATTAATAATATTTTTTTTACTATTTATTACATGCTTTACTAATTTAAATTTAAATTCTAAATTATTCAATTTCAGACCAAAATTATTAATGTGTAAAATAGAAAGTCCTAAATTCTTATCTTATAAACAAATAATGGAATCAATATTTTTTTTGAATGTCAATCAACAATATTGCCGAATCAATTCAAAAAAAAAAAGAAAGACTTTCATTGTCAACTGCGTTATTTGCAAATGAGCATGTATTTCGTTTTAGTTGTATTAAGTTCTTACCCAAAATTCTCACATGTTTTCACTAATTGATTCACCAAAAGTTGTATCACATGAATAACGCAGGTTGTTAAGAATCTTTCCATTTATAACAAGTTCTTGAGTAGTATCTTTATAGAGCTTCATTGAATATTTCTTCTGGATATAAGCTGATCATCACTGATGTAAGAATATATCCCTGTCGCACGCCTCTCTTTATTTCTACTTCATCTATTAGACATTCTTCTGCTCTTATTGTTGCTTTCTGTTTACATCTGATTTTAGAATATTTCGACGTATAATTAATAGAGAAATCTATCTGCAAAGTATTGTGGACTAACTCTGTTACACCCTGTACAAAAACGCCCTCGAACCTGCGTGTATTTAAATTATCATTGAATATTTATAAGTACTTAGAATTTCCAAATGTACTTGAAATATCTAAATATTTTATAAGTAACCGCATTATAAACAAGGATACGTTTCAATAATTAATAATGGTTGTCAGACAACATTTTGTAAGGCTTTCAAGAACAGACATTAAATATATTCAGTAAATTTGTTAACACATTTAAATCTGTACACAAATAACTAGTAATTTCAAATGGGAACTTTCAGCCAAGTCAAGAGCAAACCATCGGGGAAAATTTAATAGCAATGTATTTATAATATATAATACACTTTGTAAATTTTGACGCGATGAATATGAACTACATTTTTACATGTTGGAAGTTAGTTTTATGTACGTCCACTAATTTCTTCGTCCACAGTGTCCAAAAACATAATTTAATATTACCGCTGTAATGATACAAATCTGGATAGATGTAATAAATGATGCAAATATTGACAGATGTTATGATATAAATATTGACACACGTAAGAAATGTTCTTGGGTTTTCGCGGACGTTCAAAATCTTCTGGTTTGTGTTTTTTTGAGTATCTCTGGCCGATGTTTCGGGTCCCATTGCAGTGTCCATTTAATAAAATTGCAAAAACCCTGTAAAAAAACTTATATTTAAAATTTCTGCTTCATTTTAATCCTTTCAATATTTTAAGTCACCTATTTCAGTAACTATTAGGTCATTGTTGCTGGAGCATTTTTGACACATTCTTTAGGAAGGAATCTCTGTAAAGTTCTGTGGATGAGCTTTGTTACACTCTATATTAAAATTTGAATAATATGAAACTTTTTTACAATTTCATTTCGATTTATTTCTTAGAAATTCAAGATAATTACAGCTTAATTTAAAGTATTGTTTGCACATCACGCGTGATAGCAAGTTTTTTTTAAAAAGATGCACATGGAATACCAGTCACATGATTATTTAATAATGTATTTCCAAAGTTAGCTAAACGCTTGTAAAAACTGAAACAAACATCGTAGATTACATGACACTACTTCGCGATTTATCACACTTCTATAAATTCTTCATTATCGCTGTCCATCTTATGTACGCAATACGCTGGTATTTCGAACCTCCTAGATAATTCTAGTGTTCACTAGGTATGAGGATGTACAATTAGCAGATATTATTTGTATGAATTTGAGTCTCTATCGGTATGTGCCCAGTGATCATTTCACTATTAAAGCGATCGTCTGGCAATGTGAGCAAAATTCGCTGTCTTGTCTCATATCTTTCTTGCGTTTTTTAACACATTTTTGTACAGAAAGATATCATATTAAAATTTATTCTTTAGGTTCCATATTTTTTAGTAATGATATCTTCTTAAAAGGATATAAACAAAATAATTTTATCAATTAATAAAATACCAAATCTACGATGTTTTGCTATACCCCCAAACATTACTAACTTTTGCCATCACACGAGTGTCTTTACGATTAGACCAGCAAGTAATTTAATAATGTTATTTATAGAATTGTAATTTTGTAATACGTAATATTAGTACGCCACTGTGTACGTCTCATATATTCCTTGTTAAGTCAACTCGTTCTCTTAAGTACTGGGCAGTTTAGTTTCTCTACCAAGCAGTACTTAATTTCTTCTCACAACTTTTTGAACACTCTATCACAGGAAACTATTGGATATTATTAAAAATACATAAGAAGACATCTATGTTTTAGCAATGGTTTGTTTTATACTGAGCATTACTTAGTTCCATACAATTTTAATCGCATATTACATCGCAGTCTTTCACCGCAAATTAACTTATAAAAAACAGATAACAAAAGAATATCAAGCTTTGAAAATAATGTCATACTCCAGGCACATAGAAAAACAATTTGCCAAAAAATATAATTGCCTATATTTTGTAATCTTTAGTTTATATTTTACTCTGAAGAAGAAACGGTGGTTTCAAAATCAGTAAGTGTTACCAAAAATATAGTGGTTTTAAACAAACTTAATTGGTCTTTAAATTAATTAATTAGCTTCACTAGAACAGTCCTAAAAATTGCTTTATGGATCAGACACTAGAATTAGTTCACTTATTTCTATATTCTATTCTGAAGAAAACAATAGTAAATTCAAAGTAAATGTTAAAATCTCCGTGACTGGGGATCAAATACAATGCGTCCTATGTAACAGGTAGATATAAATAATACTTAAGAACGCAAATAAGATGTAAAACTAGCCGCTTAAGCTCTTTTGCAAGTTTTCTATAAATTTAGATTTTAATTTTAAAATAAAATGTAATGTAATTAGATGTATAAATTATGAGTATATGTATATAAGTATATATATGTCAAGATATAAATCAATGCTCTATATATAATACACTTAATGAAAATCTTACAGTACATTTCAACAGTGGAGTAACTAAATTTTCGGCTATTTTTTTTACCTTACTCTCCAAATAAAAGGTGGGCGCTTCGCTTACGATATTAGTGTAGATTACAGAATTTTTTTGTTGATGGACGGAAATGTTTTTCATGATATTAAATTTTTTTTCTTTTTAGTCTTAATATTACATAGCGTACAAAATCACGTCGGTAGGAAACTAGCGCCATCTCATTAATTTTCCATATAAAACTTTGGTTGATTAATAACAATGGATTAATTGATTATCTATTGAATTGATTCATGTAGTGTCATCGAGTATACGCCTGTGAGCAAAATTTCAGCTCGATTAGACATTGAAAAGCGGTTGAAATATCGATTGTGAGATTCCGCCCAGACAAACAGGTGAAGCTAATGCAAGCGTGGTAAAATGGCAGAGTACCGCATCAGTACGTGAGAGGTATTTTATTTTTATTTTATTTTATTTTATTTATTTATTTAATGCTCTTATGGGCTTTTACAAATATACAGAATAAAATTTTTTTAAAATAACATAATACAGTTAAAATAATAATAGTTAAAGATTAAATAATAATACAGAAAAATTTATTGTCCATTTCCATTTCGTTGAGATGTAAGCAATTGTATCAGCTTTGTCCTATACACAGTTATACTATCAGCAAAAATGTCAGCCGCCTCTGCATGTTCATTCCCTAATGAGTGTATTGGCAAAATACAAGCTTGATATAAATTTCCCCAGGAAATTTTCCAAAAAAATGCAGTTTACTGTAAATGATGAAACAATAAAAAAATGGATCAATGAAATGAAATTGCTTTTATAGTTTATGCGCTCTGGTAATTTCTAACTATTTTAGCAGAATATTTTCATTTTAATTTTACTGAAAACAACCTTTATTGACAAATTCACACTGGAACAAAATGTGATGCAATTTTTAAAATAAAAACATAATACTCGTTACAAAGGTTACCACCATTAAAAATTGATTTTATTATTGTATGTATCTACTTATATTTTATTAATTACACCTACATGTTTCGGAAAAACCTTTAAATCGTCAGGGTGTTTTATAAAAGTTGCACAATCAATTGAAAAAAATATATATTCCCAAACTAAAATATATTTACTTTTAAATATTTTTTGTATGTTTTATGATTACATAATAAACTTTATATAATATATAATAAATTATATAATATATAATAAACTTCAGGTGAGTAAAGGACCTACTCAGAAGCTATACAAAAATTATAATTTAAAAAATATTACATAATATTATCTATAGAACATATCTAGTACCTTCCTTCACAAAATACAATTTTCATCGACAATTTTCTAACAGAATAAGATGTAATAAAATGAAACATCCTTCTTTACTTCTTTCTTCATAGTTAACTGCACACATAATGCATCTACGCCATATTTATACATAATAGAGAACTAATTGAAGGCATTTTTAAAAAAAAAAACCTATTGGTGTTAAATATTTGAATATTTTAGGCATTCTCGCGCGACGCTAATCTGGCATTTTATGTCACAACCCCCTTCCTTTCTCTCCTTTGCCCCACCTTGTTCATATAGTCGAAATATATTGTCAAGCGATGGGTGTCGTTGTGTCAATTAGCCATCGAATTAAATCTCGAACTAACCTTTCGAAAGAAGTGTCATGCTTTTGTAACAGTTTGTATTAAGTTCTTAGAGCGCAAGATCTTTTAAGTGATCGTTAATTTCATTAACCACATTGTAGTAAAACAGAAAGTAGAAAGAATACTCTCTTAGTAGTGAGTTCAGATATTTCATGTGTATTCCTTTATCCTCTTTTCACCCCCATAAAGTGTGGTCCACATTCGTTCCGTAACACCCCTCCACATCTCCATCCCGTCATACCTCTCTTATCCCCTTCATTCTCAAACCTAGGTTCCCGGCGATTCGCGTCGGGGATATAATAATAATAATTTAATTTTTGAAATTAATTCTTTAGGCGCGTTGCAGGTGAACTTGTAGTTTTGCGTGAAGAAGAAGTGCGTATATAAGTACAAGTATCCACTTTTTTTTAACTTGTTTAAATAATCAGTTTAAATTTAAATGTTTTAAGAAATCAAAGTCTGTTTTCAATGTTGCCGGGATTTTGGTAGAACAGTAAACACTGCGTTCGGTACCTTGCCTGCTACACTAGTATCTTACTGTATTATACGTGTTTACATTTATAACCCACCCCCAATAAGGTACATTTATGACCATCCAGTACAGGAAAGATAAATAATTGTATCTCATTATCGGTTTGGGTCCCGACAGACATCTCGTGACGCGCGACCTGAGTAACTTAGCATATTATTGTACTTACACCCTTTGAAGGGATTAATTTACATCTTGGCGGAAGAATTTATATTGGTAATTTACAAACATGTTTGGAATTTCCCAATTCAACAGTAATATTGATGTCTGAATTAAGTAAATAAACCCGTAAAAAATAATTTCTTCTATTTGCCGCCCCCATGATACCCGATATTCTACTGACATTTGTAATTCTCAGTACCAAAAAAGTAGCAGAATCAGCAAAACTGGTTACTTTAACAAAACAAAAGTCTACTAATCGGAAAGTACTACTGTTTCTCAGATAAAAAGTCGGTGTTGGAATTTTCCCACTATCTATCTTTACCCACTCGCTTGCCTCGCATTTTAATAAATATAAATGGCCGACTAGTGATGGTACTTTGATCGGTTACGTAATAACCGTTGTTTGAGAATTGTATCTGATTCTATCGATGATTTTTTACTGATTTTTTGCAAATTCGATGAGAGACAATCGATACTAGACAGCAGTGAAATCTCAACAACCAATCATAAATCTCAAATAACTGTACCACGTGTAACCGGTTTAAATAACGGTTTGAGCATCACTATGGCTGGCCACGCAATACATTACTAATAATTGTTATCCATTATTACATTATTTTCTATGCAAGTGTATAAAGATAATGATTTGTTTGTCGTAGATTAATACAACAGAACATCACATGAACAAAATTTTTCTTAAAACCAAATTAATTAATCAATTAGAAAAACGTACAAAAAAGCAAATCCACGAAAAAATACCGATAAATAATCCGCGGTTCTCGTCCTATCCGGGGCAGGCGCGTTATCGAATTACACTACAGCGGCCTCTTACATTTCCGTGAATATATCGACCTTATCTGTAAGTCTCATTTATTAATTTTTTATCGTGTATTATCCATTTTTAGAGCAATCCACTTTTTCTGGTACGGTAGGCACAAATTACTTTGTGTAACTGCCGCTAGGGGACGCCAAAATTAACCGTTTTTAATTCATTTTTATTTTTGGACATATTTGATACAAAATACTGATATATTATAATCAAGAACACTTATTGTAAAGTTGAAATTTTTTCAGAACTAAGTTTTGTGAAATTTAAAACCGAATTAATTGATCAATTAGAACGACATACAGAAAAATCAAATCCACGAAAAAATATTTGGCTGCTACCGGGATTCAAACCACGGAATTAAATTTTTATTACGGTTTTAAATTTCACAGAACTTAATTCTGAAAAAAGTAACCTATAAAAACCAAGTTTTTATTATACTCCCTTTCTCATTTACTAGTTGAAACATTTATTTTCGCTTAACCTACGCGTTGGGCTTCGGTCGGGCGACGCTGCGAAAGGGAGTAATAAAAAGATTCCAAAAATCCAAAATTATACTATAATCAGGTTTCGCGTCTACCAGACGCGTTGTAATATTTTCATACAACTTGATAAGTTGTATGAAAAAACCATTCAAAATTTGAAAAATCCAAAAATTTATTAATTTTTTTAACGAAAATTTGATAGATTTTCTTGATCGTCGCCACAAGTCTGTTTGCAAAGTTTCAGCTCGATTGGATCACGGGAAAGGGATTCTAAATGGACCCAAATTTTTTTTGTCAGACAAGAAGACAAGCAGACGCCACGAGTTAATATAAAGGGAGTAAAAAAATGCAAATTAACAATAATTATATGTTCTTGAATATAGAGATCAGTTTGTTTTAAATACGTGCCTAAAAGTTTTAAGTGATTAAGTGATTATTTAAATATATTTTATTTTATTTGACTGTATCATATTTTATGATTGTTAAGCTATACTGTGATTATTGAACCCATTTTATTTTAATTCATCATCATCATCATCATTCTTGGCACTACAACCCTTGGTGGGTCTTGGCCTCCTCAATAATTTTCCTACACTCATCTTGGTCTAGTGCCAGCTCTCTCCAGTTTCGAAGCTCTAAGGCAGAGATATCTTTGAGGACGTTGTCATTCCATCTTAATTTTGGCCTTCCTAAGCTCCTTCGCCCTATTGACCTTGAGTTCAGCAGGGACTTTGGTGCTTGATGCTCGGACATTCTCTCCACATTACTTATTGTAATTAAGGATAAATCCATATTTTAATTAAGAATAAATAAAGACGGTGGTTTGTACGGTCCACAGAAGAGGTGTTCCAATAGATGATAGCCAATATAATAGCCAACTTTCGTTGAACACACAGGGCACGAGAAGAAGAGGAATCTTCATAAATTTTTACTGTTTACTCGACAGGTATACTGCAAAATCTATCAGGGACAATAACGACCTGTTGACGGCCCATGTGCTGAAAAATAACTAAAAATAATGTACCTTAAATACCGCCACATCCGGCTCCGCTCTCAACTCTCGCTGTACACAGACGTCCGTGGGTGTGTGCGGCAGTAAGTCTCGGTAGGCGGGAGCATCTGCTTTCCGGAGATTTATGACGCAACTTGCACCGCGATACTTCTTTTTATTAATTTATTTTCCGGTTTACCTGCGCACCAACTTGGCCCAGTTTCCCCGTTACAAACAGATTATACGTAATTCTCTTTTATTTTCAAACTTTAAAAGATCCATCATTGCATATTTTTCTTTTGGTTCATTTAAACTGAATATTTTTGTAATTTTAGTAAATAATGATAGGATAAATAATGTTTTTAAACTATATTTTCATATGTATGTTCTGAAACACAATTACTGTATTTTGTGGAGGGAGGGATATTTATTAAATATTTTTTTGGCGAGTTTAAACTGACGTATAATTTGTTACTTATTTACGATTACTACGCTACCGGTTTCGACACGTCCGTGTGATAAACGAACGTTATTTAAACTATACTAAAGTTTTAATAACGCTCGATAATGACAGTAGTAGTAGTAGTAATCATAAACATGTAAAAAATTGTACATAAGTTTAAACTTACCAAAAAAAATGTCTGAAAGAAATTTTTTTCGATATTTTAAACTTTAGAAATCTCACAAAATCGATACTATTTATTTAGAAAAAGTTGATGGAAGTCTATAAGAGTATCCCAAGACTTACGACCTTTGTGAGCTGGCATAAGTGAATACATTGCACAACGCTACATTCACTAATTCCATCGTAAGAACATCAGAATTTTTCGAAAAGAAACAGCAGAATTTTATTGCTTTTATTTACTCTTTATGTATCTAAGTAATACCCGTACAATATATTTTTATTTATAAATATTAACAGAATTACATAAAAATATTTTATTCAAAAGTGAGCTTTACTATTTTTTGCCTTTAAAATCTTTTTTATTTTTACACCGAAAATTAGTAGATTATTTAGATTAAACTTTTCGAAGTTGCTTTTTGCATATACATTATTAAACCTTCTTTATTTTATGGTGAATTTATTAATATAATTAATAAAAATATACTTAGTTTTCACCACTTATTTACTGAAAATATCAACACGTTTCAGTGCCAATGGTTCTTTCGTCAGGATATTTATCTATTTACACAACAAATTAAAAATAAAAATAAAGACAAAAAATAAAAATAAATAATGGAAAATGAATAAATAATAATGTAATAACATGAAAATAATTTTAAAAGATAACTTTTTGTAAAAATAAATATTTAAATAATTTATAATATTCAATTTACTATTAACACTTTTTTTTATTTCCAAATTTTTCCAAGCATAATCGTTTATAAATTGTATGAAAAATTTGTTATCCCTTATTAATATTAAAATAATGATCCATAATCACAAGATGACTCACAAATTTGGAATAATTATTGCTACTTAAACATCTTAAGTGTTCCTAAACTCTAAAATCAAAATTTATATGCATTTTTCTTATATAAAAATAATTACAATCAACTTAACCCTAAATTTACCTGGAATGAATTATATTATTATATTATTATATTACAGTACATTTTTATTCTTAAGAACCTGCGCCAAACTACGAAAACCCTTTTTCCCTAAACCTTTACCTGAAATTATAACAATATCTTTATCAAGGGCATAGTCGAAAAAGACAGCTATTTTTAATAAAAAGTACTTTAAGAGCTTTCAAATTTCTTACAAGGATTCGGAATTGATTATTGTTAAGTACCGTAAAATTTTATTTTTAGCGTATCTTGTAAAAGTAAAGTCTAGCAGATATTGGTTTATTTATTATACATCTAATAATACAACAAAGCACTTTTTATTTTTTCTATCTTAGTAAGAAACACTTAAGAGTTCACAAATAAATACTCAGTCCATAAAATCAAGTTAAGCACATTTAAAATGAACTATTTTTGCGCCATGCAAGGATTTGGAAATTCCAATATTAAAAAACATAATTCAATTTATTTCAAATTATATATATATTTTATAAAACATCTACATTTAACAAACATAAATTAAATTCTTTAGTGACATAGAAATATATAAGCAACGCACACAAATATTAGGTCCTTACATATGAAATTGACGTTTAGTATGGGAGGAACATAAAGCCGATTTTTTTTAATTATAATATATTTATTTAATCAAAGTATGTACCATTGCTATCTATGCACTTTTGCCATCTCATAGGTATTTCATCGATCCCTTTACTAAAAAAACCATTCGGACGGGAATCAATAAAATCTTTGAAGGCGGTTTGGACTGCCCCATCGGAGTTGAATTTTTTCCTTTGCAAGAAGTTATCCAAATTTCGAAAAAAATGGTAATCTGTTGGGGCAAGGTCCGGAGAGTACGGTGGATGTCTTAGACATTCCAATTGAAGCTCCTCTAATTTGGTAGCCGTCTGTTGTGCAGTGTGTGGTCTAGCGTTATCATGAAGCAGCAGTGGCCTAGAGCGATTAACCAGCCTCGGTTGTTTAGCAGCTAGCTTTTCCATCATGGTTTGCAGTTGCTGACAATAGACATCTGCCGTAATCGTCTGGCCAGATTTAAGAAAGCTATAGTGAACGACACCAGCACTAGTCCACCAAAACGCTCACAAGTAACTTTTTTGGAGTCAATTTTCGCTTGGGGCATGGTTTGGCTGGTTCGGCAGGGTTCAGCCATTGCGATGAGCGCTTCCGATTATCGTACAGGATCCACTTTTCATCACAGGTAAATGATTCGATTTAAAATCCCTTCATTATTGTGCCGGTTGAGTAATGCAACGCAACAGTCAACGCGCGTTTGTTGATTTGCTTCACTCAATTCGTGAGGTACCCACCTTTCAAGCTTTTTCACCTTACCAATTTGTTTCAAGTGGATTAAAATAGTTTTATCACTAACACCGCAGCCTGCAGCTAACTCGGATGTTGTTTGCGATGGATCCGCTTCCACAATAGCCTTCAATTCTTCATTATCAACTTTGGTCTCCGGCCGTCCACGGGGCTTGTTCTGCAGGTCGAAATTTCCAGAACGAAAACGTTGGAACCAAAAAACGCACTGTGTTTTCATTTGCGGCACCGTCGCCATACACATCATTAATCCTTCGAGCCGTTTCTGCAGCACTGGTGCCACGGTGGAACTCGTACTCGTAAATAACGCGATATTTCAAGTTTTTCATTTTGTAAACTGAGTGACGCAAAGAAAAAAACAATTGAGGAAAAAACAAATGAATTACAATTTTCAAAACACAAATACATGAGTAAATAGCTGTATAAATTTGGATTTGGAATTCCTAGCCAAAGAGAAGATATTTGAGATCAAATTTGCCAGTACGGCAAAACCTCAATTTCATATGTAAGGACCTAATATTAAACATATATAAAACTATTCATATCACAAATATAGGAGAATCTTGCTCAGAGACATGGAACACATCAAAGTCCAGAGTGATATTGTTCAGCAAAGCAGTAACTCTTCCAACACGCATAACCATTGGCAGGTTGGTCCTGTATATTGGAATGTGAAACAATCTATGCTGACGCTGCCTAAGGAATTTAATATCAGAAACATACAAATCAATGCTCCGATAATTTCTATATTATCGATCGTACCGCGCAACAATCGATAAAAATGCGTAATCAAATACACATTACTTCTAGTCTCTGAACTACTACAGCCAAACGTACTGTGGAGAAGCTCGTTTGGGTAAAGCCAAAGATGATTCCCATACTCTTTCATGTAGAGATATCTTAGAATAATACCCGACTCTGCAGTTGACATAATCTCCAAAGACAGTAGACAAGCGAATTAAGCACAATTACATCCGATAAGCAGTATGTAAGGCACTGCAAGCTTTTTGCGTTCTAGCTCAAAAGAAAATGCGAATCAAAATGCGAATACGGCTGAGGAAATAGTTGGTTCAAGTACAATGGAAAGGATTATCGGTTTGAGGTACAAAACAGTACAGGGATGCAAAAAAACTGACTAACATGAAAATCTGTGAGACTCTCATATCTCAGAAAGTTTAAAATATGGATAGATGTCAACAGTGACAATGGATTGAGGATAGACATAAGATTTCTTAAGATTGCGTCAGAGTGTTACATGAGCGTCAAAAATTGGCAAGCTCAGTCATCTTCGGGACGCCATGGCTTGTGAATCGTATGTCTAATCGGAACGAGAAAAGAGTTAAACGATAGCTTAAAAACCTTTTTTATCTTCTAGATATTTCATATTAAGGATGCAGGTCGACAGATACCTATGTGGGGCTTATGTGAAAAGTTCGCACAAAAATCATAACATCGTTATGATTTTTGTGCGCCATTTGTGAGTATTTCGCCAATATCAAGAAAACTACGTCCACTGCATAGATAGATTGAAGGTCACCAATGCAGTAGTGTGAAGGAAAATACACTCCCCTACCGGAGAATCATTTTATATGTTTTATATTATATTACAAGTATGATGCTTATTGTGTCTAAAAGTTAACGTGTGTTTTCCAATTAGAGAATTTATGGCTTCTCGGGTAGTTGTTAAATCTTCATCTCGTTTTATTATATTTTAATATTATTTTTTATTTTTTATTCATAAAGAAAGAAACAGAACCTATATTAATGCATAAAGCTAGTGTCATGTGATTTTTCAAAAGCGTACAAGAGAGGCACAAGGTGCGAGTAAATAAGGATTTATAATCACAGGGCATAACAGTCAGGCTAAAAACGAATGACAAGGAGTCGTGCCACTATACTGACTAACTAGCCAACTAGACTACAGATACGATTACCATAACTCAATTAGAAAACTATCCACTGCGTAAAGTCAAACTTTTATTAAAAAAGTTCATCACATCCAATCAATTTGTGATTTCCAAAATATCATTTATCATTTGCGAATGTCTCCGATAAATGTAAAGCTGTTCCGGCAATCTCTTGTCGCACACACTCTTCCCGAGTATTTATCCCGGGACGTCTTCCCGGGGGATATCTGGTCAATGATCTATTATGAAATGCCAACAACAGAATTTTCCTTTACGACCCGCCATCCGCACTGGAGTGTAAATGGCGTCATTTTCCAATAATGCTCCCTGAATATGTAAAGAAATATATTTTTTATAAAAGCTCCACGGAGGCTTTGTACGCACCGCACTTATTGAATCAATAAAAACGCGCGACGTACAATAAAAGAAATTCTATTTTCGGACGATTCCTGGAAGATTAGCTGGCTGTTGATAAAGCCCGCCCTCACGAAGGCTCCGTCTCGCATAAGGGTGGTATTCATGTCACCATTAGAGTGACACCTACAGGGACACTACGTGGGACGATGAGAGGGACCTACTAGATGATGGATAATGTTGTATGGAGAAGAAAATATGCCAATAATGTAAAATTGTTTTAAATTAATTCACGTTTTATTAACTATCTAAAATAAATTAACTAAAAATCTAAAGACACGGACTGAATATCTCCTGTAATTTACGCAATTTCTCACTAATAGTCAGTCTCATCTGTGAAATGCTTTATACACTATTAAATGCTCAGTAGGTACTCTCTTAATTTTTGGTCGCTGGTTAGCCGGTAAGTTGTTTTTTGTGAAGCGTCCTTAAGTTGAGCATTCGCGAAAACGGCGCTACATAAATGATCCAACTATTATTATTACTCACCACTCACTTGCTCCGGATGCCTTTCGCTTATTCACACTGAGTCGCCGTCACACGTTTCACTTTTATCTGTATAATCGCAGAAATTTCACAGCAACAACTCTCTCGCGTGTGCTTGTTCTTGCTTTTATACGTAAATATTGACATCGAGAATGTTCGACGTATTTCTCAAAATTTCTAGTAATTATAAGAATAGTCCAGTTGATTCTCGATTCGTGTGGACCGTTCGAGAGACTACAATAATGCGCAGTTATCATTGTTTTATTGCAAAACTTTGGACAGTCTTTCAAGTAATTATACCTACAATATTATTAATTCATTCGATTTAAAGAAGCCAACCATCATTCTAGAAAAATTATAGTTCAAATTCAAAGTCTTAATCATTTTATTTGTTTTGTTTCATTTCATTCAATGTTGCACTTGACAATTATTGTTGCATTCCAGTGAGTATTGCGATATTGAAATTCACCAAGTACAAAGCTGTTACGAAAGCACGTCTCCAAAACCACATCTCCGCAACATGTATGACAACGGGTCACGTTTTTATGCCACGTCCTAGCCACTTGATATTCCGCAAGATTTTCGCGCGGATTTCCAAATTCCAGTTTGAAGAATTCGCCGGTCCTTTGACGCGGTTTTCATTTAGTCCGCGAAAAGTTTCCGCGCCAAACGTGTTTTTTGTTTCACCGTCTGTTTGTCTCGCCGGCTGCAGGCGGAGCATTTGAATTTATAGAGAATTTCTCGAACCCTTTGCGAGGCTTTGTTTGAAAATCTGCGATTCGGCGCGGCCTTAACGTGTGGAAACATTTTCCGACCGTTTCGATTTGTTTGACTTGAAAATATGATTTTTCATTTGTCGGCTGCAAACGCAAGCTGCGCAATTTTCCGGAATTGGTTGCACCCGCGTGTGGGGGGATTCAAATCCTAAGTAATTGAAGGGAGTAATCTTCGTACTGTGCAGTTTTATTCGCAGCCAACGAAAAAGCAATTCGTTAATCCCTCTTGAGCGAAGCACTGCGAAACCTGAAGGATTAACCGGAGAGAGAGAAATGGATTGGATGTGTTCGTAGTAATGTTTTGTAAAACTGAGAGAATTTGAAATGAGGAGGTTCTGAAAAGAGTGAAAAACTCAGTTGGATGACGGACGGATCACTACCATCGCACACGGGTCGGGGATTAGAAAGAAATACTTTCCTTTCCAATCTCCGCTGATAATGATTGACGATATTTTGATACCCGAGATACACTGGGACAAAGCTAACTATAAAAAGTGAAAAAATTGTACTTGCAGTTTTCCTGGTACGTTGAGTGCCGATTCAATCCGCAATTCTCCTGGCGTCGTCGAATCCGGAACAGTTGGTCTGTCTCTTCTGGAAGGCTAAGTTCAGAACTTGAACATACGAAGAAGAACGTCGGTTCTCACCGAAAAGGACACCGACACGCTTTTTAACTGTCACTGGGCGGATTTAAAAAAAAATGTATCCTGGCTAGTGGTTGGCGCAGAACACATCGGGAGCCAGCCCGACCAATCAAAATCATTGCTCGGCCCGCGCGCGGCGATTGCAAAACACAGATCGATAATATACGTCATTGAAAATCTTCTTCTGTCGTTTGCCTCATTACAGAAGGATTGTGTGTCTCTTGGGTCTGCTGATGTCCTTGATTTCTATCTTTAGCTCGTGCCATTAAAATAGTCAGTTCATCGAATGGAAGATCGGTATCGTCTTCTCTGGTCTTCCGAATAGGCCGACTTCACTAGGTTATCATTTTCTCTGCAGGAGATGTTTTCAAAAAATTGGATGATGACTTTAAGATATATCACAGAAAGGATAATAATTATTTTCAACAAAACTGAGACGTTTCTATGCACTGCTGTTAAAGAGATTTTAAGTAGCACATTTTAAATGTGTTTCTTCCTCTTATCGATAAATAATCAAAGGTGCCAAAGTATGGAAATCATTTTTATATGCCAGTTAGCCAGTAGTATTATATTTTCTATGGGCTATGAAGCCTAATTACTTTAAAGAAACACATTAAAAACATTCACGTTTGTGTTAGTGTAAGATGATTAATCACGAAAGGTTTTCTGATTTTGGACCATAAATATATAGAATTTATAACGCCAACATAATTTATTCTTAAAATAATTCCATAGATGGCGCTACAAAGGCCATCTACCTTTGATTGACAGCTAAGGAACTAGTTTCAAAGTCTGCTCAGAGAAGGCGCCAGCACAAGTAGTTGTCATTATATCAAGTACCCCAAGGGTTCAGCCTAATTATACTAAGAGATGGCGCCACTTTAACATAACATAACTAAAAATATTTAAATTACAAAACACAAATGCTTTGGTATGTTCTGCGTTGTTGTGAATACAATACAAATACAGACATCATATAGAGATCCTAATTGATCTTGTCGTAGCCTTTGGCCTTCTCTAGCTGGCTTACAAAACGTAACCAACAGAGGATCTAGTCTGGGGACCCAGTAATCTGTAGTTACTCCAGTAGCGACAAGAGGACAGCAACCCACGGAGGACCTGTTCTGGGGACCCAGCAGCAGAATCCGGGGTTGGTTGCGATGCTGCCAGGTGCCGTCCCAGGCGCTTGCCCAGCTTGTCATCGAGGATTATTCGTTGTTTGTACCCACACCCCTGAGGTAGTGTACCCGATAGCTCGAGCGGATAGAACGTCGTCCACTTCGACTGCTTTATAAATTTATTTTAAATTGTTAATGTGTGAATGTTCTTACGATGGAATTGGTGCACGTTGCATTGTGTAGAGTGATCACTCACTGGGCTTTCCTATAAAAAGACTTCCATACATATCTCTTATATAAATAGTTTCATCACTGTGAGACTATAATTTATCTTAATTACAATAAATAATGTTGCTTAAAAACTACTCAGAAAAAATATTAAAAAAAAATAATGTCACTATATAGGGTGTACCAGAGCTAGCAGCAGAAACTTGGCCGGTAGATTCCTGACAATGTTATGAGTCTAAAATGTTGAAGTAACCATGACCTAAAATCAATAATTATGGAGATATGCAATATCAAAGTTTGCATTTTTTCCCAATATTTCTGGCTTTTTTTTGAAAAAACTTGAACTATCATTACAGTAACTTATATCGATTATGAAAAATTCATTTGCTTCAATACAACTTAAATAAAATAATAAAAACCTTGTACAAAATATCTTTTTTCAACTTTTGCAAGGTTTTTATCATTTTATACGACTTGTATTAAGGCGAATGAATTTTCCATAATCGACATAAGTTACTGTAACGATAAGTAAGAACTTTGATATTGCATATCTTCATAACTATTGATATTAAGGCCATGGTTGCTTCAACATTTTAGACTCATAACATAGTCAGGAATCCACCTGCCAAGTTTCTGGTGCTAACTCTGGTACACCCTGTATAAAGATACGGTACGACACTAGGAAGTGTCGTTTTGTTTAATTTATATTCATGACAATTTATCTTCTTATATTATTTGCTCAGCTTAATTATTTATGTAATAAACACACGGATTTATGTTTATATTTTAAATGATTAAAAAAGGCGAACCAAGTATTTTCTATCGCTTTATCTCTAAAGAGTTAGAAAGTCACTGGTTTCACAATTTATCGGTCCGTTTATCTTTCCTCTTCTTTAACTACTAAACTTAAATTGCTTCGTTTTTGCGGCGAAGAACTGGAGGCAGATCTAGGTCCACCCCTCCTGGTCAATTAACACAACGCGTACATTTTAAACTTCCAGACCACAATAAATATTTTTGCAAGCGGGTATTTTCTGCTTCTTGCAGTTTGCGGAGCAAACACTTTGTTCATTCGGACAACGAATTGATGCGGTCTTTGACAGTATTGTACAGTATACAATGAGGGAAGACTAAAAAATTCACAGCCCCAAAAAAGAAACAAACTGGCCCATTTCAATTAATTTATGTTATAAATAATTTTAACCTTCTAATCTGAACACACGTATAAAATTGCTTTAACACTAGAATAAGCGATATGAAATACCTTTACAAAATACTCTATAATCGCATAGATTCTCCTGAAATTTTAAATTCGATACACTTTAATGTCCCGCAGAAACGAACCAGAGCACCACGCCTTTTCCACTTAAATCATTGGAGAACAAACTACGGTAAAAACTGTATTATTGACAGAATTCTAGATACCTATGACACTGCCTTTGCAGATCTTGATATTTTAAATTTAAATTATGAGCAGTTTACAAAATCCCTTACGTATAACCTCGCGCGATGACATTTTTCTTTCCACACATGTGAACACAAACACGAACACATAAAAACGCATACACACACGGACATATAAAAACACACGAATACACACACTCACGCAAACTCACTATTTGACATGTTTTTTCTTATTTTTTTATCGATCCTGTTATAATATTATTGTATATATGTGTTTTCTTGTAATTGGCCCAAGAGTCTGTACATTAATTACTGTTTTTTTTTCAAGATTGATTAATTATATGGCTGTAAGAAAACCAATAAATGAAAATAAAATAAAAGATAATAAAAAAATCCTGACCCCCCTAGAAGCATGGATGGGTCAATTTTGGCCATTTTATAATTTTTCTACAGTAATGTGAAAATATGTATACAATAAAATTTGTTATTATAACAGTATATTTTTTTTCAGATTACACATATTTTTGGTGAATTTTGGCACACAATAGGAATCAAAATCACAAGTATTTAAATTTAAAAATAAAATAAAATTACAAGAAAAGTAATACCATTACCCTTCCGAACCACATAATGAGCTTATGGAAATCTTTATCTTTCGATGTGCATTTCTTGAAAACAGTTTTTTTACAGGGTTGGCATTTCACACACGAATTGTTACCGGCACAACATTTCAAATATATGTCAAAATGATATCGTCTTTTCTTAATACCACCGTACTGTACAATTTTTCTTTTGCTTGTTGTGTCTTTTGATCTTGGGTCAAATTTGGGATGCCCACGCTTCTAGTGTTAAATCATGAGATGCATGCTCAATTTTTTTTTAAAAACACGCTTATATTTTAATGTACTAAAAAGTAACAACCGGACAAAAACTTAAAAAAAATTTAACAAACAGATCGTGAACAAGTCATTATTGATCCCGATAGGTGGTTCTAGAGTGACTAATTAGAGTAAAAACTATAAATATTTTTGAACATTTTGAATATGATATTACCCCACAATATACTTTTTATTTATTTATTTATTTATAATACACGTCCTGATTCGGAATTTAAAAACATTAAAAAAAGCGTAGCTTTCTTAGTACATACGAATAACAGAGATTTTAGTACAAATAATTATTTACTTACATTTATTTTTAAGGATACTTTGTGTACTCATTTTATTACCATTTGTTTTTTTCCTTTTTCTCTTTTGTACTCTTTTATATGTATTCTTTTTTACTTATTTATATTTATTATGTATGTATATAATTTATGTATGTTTCCTTGATTGCTAATAAAAAATAAAAAAAGTTGATGAGCGGACTACGAATGGCTTTGGGTGCCGCCTCGCAACGGTTTAAGCGGTCGGTGCGGGGAGCACAGTTTTACTTGATAGTATCAAAAAATGTCAACCTGGAGACGAATGAGCAGGACCAATGTGGGAGCTTTTGCTCATACAACGGTCCTGGATAAGCATTGGGTACCATTCACAGTTCACTAAAGTAAACCGTTCTAAAAGAACAATTCGTTCATAAACGATCCATCTACCCAGAATTAAGTCAACAAATAAACCACTAGCTGCCCGCCAATTCAAATAATAATATGTACAGAAAAATACAATTTACGGTTGAATAGCAATAAAATAACGAATTTTAATGGGTTCTATTCTATTTGACAGAAAATATAAAAGAACATCAAACAATTTCAACAATAAGACGCAAGACAATGGGACGATACATTTAGAAAAAACATTAGTCAAAATGTAACATTTGTATAGGCGGCAAAAAAGTGTTCGTCTAAACAGAATGAAATGCGTAAACGAGATCGAGGATAAGTAAAAATGCTTATTAAATATACGACAATAATAACCAGAAGAGGGAGGGCAGACATTTAGCGGGCATCAGAGCCGGAACAGCGTTCATTGTATTTGATTTAAATATTCCGTCAACTTAATATTCCGGAGATGTCTCGCACGCTTGATTAGAAAATACTTTTTCTCCGCCCAGAACTTTTACTGCGAAAGGATACATGTAAAGGGAAAACTTTTAGCGCGAACACTTTGTTTTAAAATACCAGGCGAGGTGAGACACGCCATGAATACGTAACTAACGACTGATCGGGCTCCAGGGGTCTATGCGATACATTTTCCGTGGCAAATATTTATTCCTGCCTTAAAAAAACACGATTTTGAAACCTTATTGCGTTGCTCACTTTCGACACCTCAAATCAGTTTCAAATCCGTATTCAAAGTTAGCTCATTCATAAAATTATTGTAATACTCTTGTTTCGGGATGAGGAAGCTCCAAGTAAAGACTTCGTTCTCGTAAGTATTTATTCGGTAACAATAAGGGTTTAGACAACCGTTTATACAGTAAGATGCGGTCTGGATAACAATGGTAGTAAAAAGAGCGACTCGACATTCACGCGCCTTTTTATACATTCTCTCTCTCTGTCATGCCGTCTCTTTCTGGCGTCGCGACATACGTTCCTCAGATCTATTACAATTATGATTAAGGATTCTACAGACAAACAAAGCAGCGGTTATCTCTGGATGCTAAAGAGACACTGTATGGGCCAATAAGCATATGCTAGTTGAAAGCAAAATCAGAATATATAAAATATGCATAAGACCTATGGCTCCAGGTCTCCTTGATACTACCTACCAGCCTGCAAAGTGCCTCCGATTTAACTGACCGCAGTGTGAGCCGTCTTCCAGTGATATTGTCTTTGCTTTTCTTTGAAGACTTTTGTACACCATCAGAGAGAGTTTGAAATTCATCCGCTCCGGCAGGCAAAGTCAATGTAGCTGCTTCAGCATTGAGGATATTAGGCTGTCCTGCATATATTGAGTTACAATAGTCCAGACCTTGCTGCATCTGAGGGAAGGCATTTTCTTACAGATTTGATCTATCTTAAACCACAGAAACCAGCGCTGACAGCTTTGATAATCTGATTTCTAAGGCTGTACAGAGCCATATTCTTTAAAAATTTCAAGTGAATTATATCATGCAGCAGTTAATTCACGCATATATCGTCATAATCGTAGAACAACGACGCATGTGATTTTCCCAAGTTTGCAGGAGAGAAGTTTGAAGTTTTATTTACATAGAGACACTTTATGTCATGGCTCGATAACTACAAAAGATTTTCCTTTGAAACTTGGGTTAGTTATTTAAAGTGGATACCTTTAAAACCTCAAATAAAGTCAGCGTAGTACAACAAAGTTTTTACACATGCTGCATTGTTCTACGATCGCAAATCAGAACCGTTGTTATACCGACTTCGTATAACGACGGTTAAATTAATGATAAAAAATACACTTTTTATATACCATTAAATGGCTTCTTTTTTTCACTTTATAACGATCCAAAAAAGTCAATATGGAATTTTTTTGCACATCCGTCATTGTTTTACGATATGACGCTATCGCTAGTTAAAGTAAATTATTATATTCAGTGAAAAATTTGTAATTGGCATAATTGTAAAAACCATTATTTCAAATTTTAAGATTGTTGTTTTGCTGTTAATTTTCCCCAAAACAAAATAAATAAATCATGGCATACGGTATCGAAGCAAGAGCGGATACGGTGAGAACTAAACACCTCCTCAGTACTACCAAGATGAAGGCCCTAAGACCCATTGCGAGCAAGGCCATTAAAGAAAGAGTACCCAATGTGGAAATCCGCAGATCCTGCGACGTTATAGACATGTTAAATGGAGTAGGTAGAGAAGGCGTGTCTAGAGAGACCATGTCAAGAGAATGAAGCAGACGAGACTTCCCAGAGCCAAGATGCGCGGGATTCCAGAGGGGCGCCGACCGCCAGGAAGACCACCAAAGAGATGGAGAGAGAGCTGGACGTCCTCGTCACAAGACCAGGACTGACCTGACAACACAGATCAAGGATCTAACAAAAGAAGATAATGCTGTTGATATTTTTTTTCATCATTTGCTCCTTGCTGCTCCCCGTGGTTGCCTGATCTGTCTGCAACTTGGTGCACTATACATTTCAGTTCCCCCTTATTCTTATCCGAATGTTAAGTAGATCGAAGCGTTTAAAAAGGACGCTGTCAACTCTTTTATTTAATTTATCTACAGAAATTTGTCCACTGTCTCGCTTTTTTCGCACGAGTTCTTATCATCTAAGAATAAATGATTATCCAAAGACTTCCGACAACATGCAGATAAAGGATACTTGCATATTTTGGACATGGTGCCAGAAAGTTTTATGGTAGTATTTAGAAACTCTTAAACAAAGTTGAGGGAAAGCGAGCACTTTTTGATATATCAGCTTGGATCAAGACTAGCAGGAAAAAAAACATATTAAGAAGCAGATATATCCCTCTCCAAACACAAAATTAGTATCTTTTTGGAGAGGTACAGCAAGAAAAATTAATGATGTACTATTTATAGTTTTAATACACTATAAAATAAACGAGTGAGCCTTATAGCAGTCGCATATGATGTGTAACACTTGACATCCCACAATTAAAAATATCAATTGAGCAGCGACAGAAATTAACCTCAAAATTTAAAAAACCTAAGTATTCAAATATTTATTCGAAAAATTATTCATTATTACCCACTTGCATTTTTTATCAATGATCTACACTTTTTTTAGACACTTATTATTAAAAATTCGTTTGTAAATATATTAATATTAATATAAATGTATATATATTTAATAATAAGTTAATATATGTAAAAAAAATATATGTGCATTCTTTAAAATTATATTTTGCCGCACTATGAGCTGTCATCAAAGAATTTAGGCGACGTCGATAAAACAGTGTACTATATATTTAAGAATTTGAAGAAATGAAGAAAAATATTGAATTCTGCCCCAATGTGAACTGTCAGTAAATAAGTGTGACCGTTTCGATAAAACAGTATACTATGTTGGTGGCAGGGGCGTGCAGTGGGAACATCGCAAGCATGACTTTCACGTGACCAATTATTTGGAAAAAAATCGGAATACAACATAATTCCGTAATATCACAATAATTATCATAGTAATCATATTTTGATATACCAGAATAATCTGTCGCATAAATATCTAATTTCTTTTTTTTCCCAAAATATAGGTTTGCAAAAAACTCATGCTTCAATGTTCCCACTGCACGCGCCTGACATGACAGCTGTGTTTGATAAAGTTATCAAATAAATATTTGACATATTGAAGAATACACTTTTAATGTCGTTTTTTTATTAACAAAGTAACACAAGAATGTTTATTTTCTTTAATTTTGTCAATTTCTACAGAGTTTTCAAGAAACAAACTCATATACATTTATTAATGCAGTACCAACCCCTCGGAAAATGGGTTGGTACCATCTGACGGCCAACTCTTTCACCGCGCGCGCTCATTGGTCACATTAAATAGCGCGCGCTTCTCCAGCGTCTAGTTCCCTGTTACGCATTTCCATCCATCTTTACGAAATCACTCCCACAGATTGCAGGAAAGCGATAGGAAATATGTTACACACCAAAAATGTATAAACTATTTATTTAGAAAAAATGTACAAATTAAATAAATAAAAATATATATGTATATCAGGGAAGTGACCACACTATGATGAAGAAGGATTCAACCATTCAAATAATGTATTCAGTTCAACGTAAGTAATTTAACACTGTACTTACACGAAATAATATTGTAAGTTGTCTGCTGTTTTAACAAATATTTTCGAAATGTGATATATTTTTAGTGAACCAAAACAAATATTTTGCGATATTTAAGTATTTCAAAATGTATCCATTTCTTTGTGTATCATAGTTGTTATTTAACTTTTTGCTTATCAAACATGTTGCCTATATAATAATTATATTTTTGATGTGTCTAGCTCGAACTCTCGTAACCAAAATCACTACATATTTTATTATGTTTACATTTGAACACTTTTAAGAAATTCACGTGTTAGAAAACCACGATACTTAGATAAGCTAGAATATTATAGATCGTCTCTCGTGCTTATAAATCAAAACATGATTTTTAAGCTAAATATTTAATTTAAAAGACACTACATACCAATCATAATACAAATCAAGAATTTTATAACAAATGAGGGTATTGACATTTTAGTTTAGGCCTCTACCAAGTTTATAATTTTTTATTATAATTAACATACTACATTCCCTTTTCGATAAAAAACCATAATATACCGCCTAATATAAAATTACCACCCATAATAACATCTGCGACAGAATGACCTGGCACAATTCATTTTCAATAATAAATCCAAAAAAGGAATTCAAATATCTTGGAGTAATTATAGACCAACATCTTAAATGACATAACCATATCAACGAATTGACAAAAAGAATTAGAAGATGTATTTATATATTCATAAGACTACGAAACATTTAAAGCACAGGCAATTTAAAAATGGTATACAATGCAACTGTCCACTCACTACTCCAATATGAAATAATTGGGTGGGGTGGAACTTATAATTATATAATATATCAAATTAAAGTAATTCACAAAACAATCATTAAATTCAGTCAAACTTAAAAAAAGTCAACTTTCTCCCCACAAACACTCTTCAAAATATTTCCAGTCCCAAAGGTAGAAACTATATACAAAAAATATCAATTACCTATGCAACTCATCAAAGAAAACGTACATTTAAAATTCGAAAAAAACACATCTCCAAGATTATATAAAAACTTTAAAATTCCAAAATGCAATAAAAAAATATCAACAAAATTTCATATACAGGGTTATTTGTAAAACATTAATAACCTCGCAGGGCTATACACCTGCCTTGATTATGAGTCGAAAATGTTCAAGCTATTATGACCTAATATCAATAGTTAAGGAGATATGCGACATCAAAATTTGCATTTTTTTTCAATATTTCTGACTAATTTTTTGTGAAACGTTGGACTATCATTACAGTATCTTATAACCAATCTGAAAAATTTATTCGTTTCAATAACAGTTAAATAAAATGATAAAAACCCTGAAAAAATTCTAATTGGAAAACATTCCAAATGGAATTCAAAGGTTTTTATTTTTTTATTTGACTTGTATTAAAGAGAATAATTTTTTCATATTGGATATAAGTTACTGTAATGATAGTCCAACATTTTACAAAAAATAAGACAGAAATATTGAAAAAAATGCTAACTTTGATGTCACATATCTCCATAACTATTGATATAAGGTCATAAAAGCTTGAACATTTTCGACTCATAATCAAGGCAGGAATATAGTCCTACGAGGTTATTAATGTTTTACAAATAACCCTGTATACACTCAGGCATAAATTTTTTTAACAATTTTCCAATCGAAATAAAAAATATACAAAATACAAAACAATTGAATAACAAATTAAGAGTACATCTCAAAAAACACAACTAGACACCATTACTCTCAAAATCAAAAACATTTCGCTGCACTACTTCATCCCATATATATAATATTAGGTCCTTACATATGAAATTGGCGTTTAGTATGGGAGGAACATAAAGCCGATTTTTTTTATTATAATATATTTATTTAATCAAAGTATGTACCATTGCTATCTAAGCACTTTTGCCATCTCATGGATAGTTCATCGATCCCTTTACTAAAAAAAACATTCGGACGGGAATCAATAAAATCTTTGAAGGCGGTTTGGACTGCCCCATCGGAGTTGAATTTTTTCCTTTGCAAGAAGTTATCCAAATTTCGAAAAAAATCATAATCTGTTGGGGCAAGGTCCGGAGGTACGGTGGATGTCTTAGACATTCCAATTGAAGCTCCTCTAATTTGGTAGCCGTCTGTTGTGCAGTGTGTGGTCTAGCGTTATCATGAAGCAGCAGTGGCCTAGAGCGATTAACCAGCCTCGGTTGTTTAGCAGCTAGCTTTTCCATCATGGTTTGCAGTTGCTGACAATAGACATCTGCCGTAATCGTCTGGCCAGATTTAAGAAAGCTGTAGTGAACGACACCAGCACTAGTCCACCAAACGCTCACAAGTAACTTTTTTGGAGTCAATTTTCGCTTGGGGCATGGTTTGGCTGGTTCGGCAGGGTTCAGCCATTGCGATGAGCGCTTCCGATTATCGTACAGGATCCACTTTTCATCACAGGTAATGATTCGATTTAAAATCCCTTCATTATTGTGCCGGTTGAGTAATGCAACGCAGCAGTCAACGCGCGTTTGTTGATTTGCTTCACTCAATTCGTGAGGTACCCACCTTTCAAGCTTTTTCACCTTACCAATTTGCTTCAAGTGGATTAAAACAGTTTTATCACTAACACCGCAGCCTGCAGCTAACTCGGATGTGGTTTGCGATGGATCCGCTTCCACAATAGCCTTCAATTCTTCATTATCAACTTTGGTCTCCGGCCGTCCACGGGGCTTGTTCTGCAGGTCGAAATTTCCAGAACGAAAACGTTGGAACCAAAAACGCACTGTGTTTTCTTTTGCGGCACCGTCGCCATACACATCATTAATTCTTCGAGCCGTTTCTGCAGCACTGGTGCCACGGTGGAACTCGTACTCGTAAATAACGCGATATTTCAAGTTTTTCATTTTGTAAACTGAGTGACGCAAAGAAAAAAACAATTGAGGAAAAAACAAATGAATTATAATTTTCAAAACACAGATACATGAGTAAATAGCTGTATAAATTTGGATTTGGAATTCCTAACCAAAGAGAAGATATTTGAGATCAAATTTGCCAGTACGGCAAAACGCCAATTTCATATGTAAAGACCTAATATAATGTAAAATAATTATTATATATATAATGTAAAATAGTTATATGTAACAATGCAAAGTACCTCGTCCGAGCACAAGAGCAATGCTCTTAAATGGAGAGGTACTACGTATAACACAATTGTATAAGTTGTGTATTTTATTGTTTTAATAGACTAGAAAAAAATATATATAATAAATTGTAATAAACTGTATTACATAACGAAAATAAAAAAAGTTATTATTTTTCTTGTTGTGCCTTTATTTACTGCGGCCTGGAAAAACTTCACAATAGATCGACCAAACCATTGCCTCAGGTTCTTCATCCTTATAGGGCTTTAGTAATTTTTCCCTGCATTACGAGATGCATTTTGAAACTTCTTATTACTTGTTGAAGATATTGAAGTTTTCAAATTTGCATTGCTAAAGGAAATTATTTTTTTAAAATCAATGCAAACCATACTGTTTTCATTTGTAACTGTATCCACCTAGCTTGTTTGAAACATTTCTCTTAACATTTATCGCTTAAATTCTTTGGGTCCCACAAAACTGTTCCTTATAGTATATATTATGAATCAAATGTTCTATAACATGATCACTAAAGTCCAATAAGCGGACAAGTACTAGAAGAAGGAGACCGAAGGGAGCCAGGATGTTAGAGGCGGGTACAAAATTTAGGCTAAAACTCCGGCGGAGATGTTCGTCATCACTGTGTTCAATCAACTTACGTTTATTACATAAATACGAGTAATTTCAGTTCGATCTTTACGTAGATTTACTTTCTGTATTACCTGTATATTGTATTGTGTATGTACATTGGCTGCAATTGAAATGAAAGATGGAATCTTTCGGTTTAAAGCAAATGTCGCACTGATCGAGTTCGTGCAAGCTTTATCCGCATAAGAAAGATGTTCTGCAATCATGATCTCAACCTTGGATTACGAATGCGAATAGTCAGATGCTACGCGTTGTCAGTATTATTTTATGAACTTGAAGCATGGGCGCTTACTGAAGAATTGATAAGGTAAGTTGAGGCATTCGAGACGTGGATCTACAGAAGAGTACTCAAAATAAGCTGGATGAACAGAGTTACGTATGAAAATATAATGTGATGAATGAATAAAGAAAAATAAATTATTAAAAAAATTTAAATTTGAAAATTTAAATATATCTATATCATAAAAATTCACTGCTAAAAAACGAAATTACACGGCTGGAGACAGACTCGAACCTAAAACGCGCGAACGGCGGCGCGGCGACTAATGACATAGCTACCATCGCTTCTCTGTGGCCTGTCAAAAATATACTATATATTCTTCACACTTAAGCCTCTACTATGATTTTTCATAGGTGTACGGCTAGTATTAACAATAAACATAATAATTTCGTCGTCTGTCCATCTGTCCGTCTGTAATTTCGAATTTGAATTAACGGCTAAAAAAGGTAACCCATAAAAATCATGTTTTTATTATACTCCCTTTCTCATTTACTAGTTGAAACATTTTTTTTTCGCTTAACCTACGCGTTGGGCTTCGGTCGGGCGACGCTACGAAAGAGAGTAATAAAAAATTCCAAAAATCCAAAATTACACTATAATCAGGTTTTGCGTCTACCAGACGCGTTGAAATATTTTCATACAATTTAATAATATGTATGAAAAAAACATTCAAAATTTGAAAAATCCAAAAATGTGTTAATTTTTGTTTACAAAAATTTGATAGATATTCTTGATCGTCGCCACGAGTCTGCTTGCAAAGTTTCAGCTCGATTGGATCACGGGAATGGGGTTTAAAATGGATCCAAAGTTTTTTTGTCCGACAAGCAGACGCCACGAGTTAATATAAAGGGAGTAAAAACAAATTAAATGGCATAAGATGGGTCTTGAACCCCGGTCCAGAAAACCTGAACCGGCCGCTCAAAGCTCGTTGCTACCGCCGCCTCTCCGTGGAGCGTTAAAAAGATACTATAAATATACATAAGGGCTTAGCGAAGACGCGAACCAATTTTCCGTCATTTTTGATGAGTTTTCCATTTTTTCTTTTTTTCATCAATTTTCTTTGATAGTTTATATCATTATCCTTTTACAGGGACATAATAAATAGAATCTGAATGGTTTGATTAAAAATGCATGTCCGAAGACAGCCGGGAATCATCTCATATTCCGAAGTGGCCGGTAAACATCCATTTCCACTTAGCGCCGCAGGAAACTCGGACGTCGGGGGTGAATCATTGACGAGGGACCCTCGCAGATAATTTATAGCGGGACGAGTGTCTGACGGAGGTAGCGGCGCAAGACGGGCTCGATGGTCCAGGCGGCAGCTGTCCGACCGCAGGACCTCTCCGCCCTCATCCCTGTCCGTGTCACTGCCCAGCAGGGCTGACGGTCAAGGGGGGTGACGATGAGGACCTATGTTGAGGGTTATATTCAACCCTTCAAATTTTTCTTTCACGATGATCATGTTAATTTATTTACTTAATCAATGAATAGGGAGACAAAATATATAAGAAAATAATGCAAAAGAGTCTGCAACAATTAAAGAAAAACAAAGTAAAAAGAATAATCATTCATCATTACCATCACTCTTGGCTCTACAACCCTCGGTTGGTCTTGGACTCCTCAAGAGTCTTCCTGCACTCATCTTGGTTTAGTGCCAGCTCTCTCCAGTTCAGAAGCTCCAAAGCAGAAATGTCTTTGAGGACGTTGTCGCTTCTTCTTCATTTTGGCCTTGCTTAGCTCTAATAATAATAAAGATTTATTTAACAGAAACAGTCTTAAGAAGAGAGCAAGTAGACAACAACTATCGTATGTTAAAGTGAAGAAGGTCCTTGTATCTTGCCCTCAACTATTAGTGACAAGACGGGCAGTGGTAGACAGGAAATGTCCTGGCTGTGCAACATCAGACAGTGGACCAGGATGAGATAGGTTATAGATTTGTTCCAGGCAGCGCAGGACAGAGAAATTCTGGTACAAGTGATTGCCAACGTCGGGGAGATATGACAAGCAAAAAAAGAAGAAGAAGAATTGCTAAAAAGGAGTAAAAATAAACCGTGATAATAACCGTATAATGTATATAGTACGCGTGGTCAAGGAGGGTGACGTGTTTCCAGCACTTGTCTCACCACAGGACGATACTCTTTATATTTTTTGATATTAATAATTGAATTTAGAAGATAATGATGGTCTTAGCATACACGTGGGATGGGAGAAAATTTCTTATTAATAGTATGCTAGGTTGAAAGGAAAAAGATGTAGCTCTCTCTCTGGTAGATCTCAATGGGACGTGGAAGTAAAGTAAGCTGGTGATTTCAGAAGAATTATTAAGGTTGTGAGTAATTTGGAAAAGGAAGGATTGTTCTGTTTATTATTTAATTTAAATTAAATTTTTAATTAACGATCTAAAGATATATTTTTAACATTTTCGACTCTGTTCGTGCTGTTATTTCAGCAACATCTATCCTTTTGATGGACCTTGCAATGGAATACGAGACGTTGGACATCGTATACAGATGGCTAAATATTAGGTCCTTACATATGAAATTGGCGTTTTGCCGTACTGGCAAATTTGATCTCAAATATCTTCTCTTTGGTTAGGAATTCCAAATCCAAATTTATACAGCTATTTACTCATGTATTTGTGTTTTAAAAATTATAATTCATTTGTTTTTTCCTCAATTGTTTTTTCTTTGCGTCAGTCAGTTTACAAAATGAAAAACTTGAAATATCGCGTTATTTAAGAGTACGAGTTCCACCGTGGCACCAGTGCTGCAGAAACGGCTCGAAGGATTAATGATGTGTATGGCGACGGTGCCGCAAAAGAAAACATAGTGCGTTTTTGGTTCCAACGTTTTCGTTCTGGAAATTTCGACCTGCAGAACAAGCCCCGTGGACGGCCGGAGACCAAAGTTGATAATGAAGAATTGAAGGCTATTGTGGAAGCGGATCCATCGCAAACCACATCCGAGTTAGCTGCAGGCTGCGGTGTTAGTGATAAAACTGTTTTAATCCACTTGAAGCAAATTGGTAAGGTGAAAAAGCTTGAAAGGTGGGTACCTCACGAATTGAGTGAAGCAAATCAACAAACGCGCGTTGACTGCTGCGTTCCATTACTCAACCGGCACAATAATGAAGGGATTTTAAATCGAATCATTACCTGTGATGAAAAGCTGATCCTGTAGGATAATCGGAAGCGCTCATCGCAATGGCTGAACCCTGCCAAACCAGCCAAACCATGCCCCAAGCGAAAATTGACTCCAAAAAAGTTACTTGTGAGCGTTTGGTGGACTAGTGCTGGTGTCGTTCACTACAGCTTTCTTAAATCTGGCCAGACGATTACGGCAGATGTCTATTGTCAGCAACTGCAAACCGTGATGGAAAAGCTATCTGCTAAACAACCGAGGCTGGTTAATCGCTCTAGGCCACTGCCGCTTCATGATAACGCTGGACCACACACTGCACAACAGACGGCTACCAAATTAGAGGAGCTTCAATTGGAATGTCTAAGACACCCACCGTACTCTCCGGACCTTACCCCAACAGATTACCATTTTTTTCGAAATTTGGATAACTTCTTGCAAAGGAAAAAATTCTACTCCGATGGGGCAGTCCAAACCGCTTTCAAAGATTTTATTGATTCCCGTCCGAATGGTTTTTTTAGTAAAGGGATCGATGAACTACCTATGAGATGGCAAAAGTGCATAGATAGCAATGGTACATACTTTGATTAAATAAATATATTATAATAAAAAAAATCGGCTTTATGTTCCTCCCATACTAAACGCCAATTTCATATGTAAGGACCTAATAGTACGAAAACTTTTCAAATAAGATACTGAACATTTTTGTCTCGTAAAATCAGGTTTTTTGATCATTCATGCAAGGCAAATTATAGTATTGGAAAATCAGGAAGTACTTTATAAAAGTGGTTAAGGTAGCGGTTTAAACAATAATGAATAACGTGAGGTTAGCCAACAAAACAGACAGCCCCCTAGATTTGTCAGAAATAGGTTGTTGAAAGTGTCTCTACATTGATAGAAAGAATAAAAGAAAAAAATTCGGATAATTTTAATTTAAAAGACTGTGGTGTACTCAGGCAAGCTACCTTAATAAGAATACAAGGTGCTATAAATAAAGTAAAAAAGAGCGCCAGGTATCGCGCTCTCTCTCTTCTTTCAAAAAGCATGTACGTAAATACGTGCGTGTCATAAGTTTTGTTTTTTTAACTGTGCATATCTGTTTGATTTGGTGTTTAAAATTGTATTTTAGCTCTCCTTATCTTGGATACTAGAATATATTTATCAATATTAAATTATATTCAACATAAATAAAATATAGTAATTTTAAAAAAAAATTACCTTTCCTTACGTTTAAGATTACTTAATAGTCACCCTGATACGATACAAGGTTGAGGGCTTAAACGGGTTACTTAGCACGTCTTATTTGAGGAATAATCACTACAATTCACCTGTGGAATAAGATGCTTTAGTATTAGCACTTTACACTCTTTGCATAATCTCAGATTTAAACCAAGTGAAGTTGAAGGTGAAGGTGATAGTGTCTAACGATTTGACGAGAATTATAAAATGGAAATAGATAAATATCAAGTTAATTTTATTCGAAGAACAGTGGATATAAAAATAATACAACCTCAATGGAAAAATGTCAATTCAATTTGGAACACAAACTAAAAGTATATGTGACCTTTTCTCTGAAATCTACAAATAATAATAGAAATCTTACGTCAGAAAACGGAAAAACTTATTTGGAAAACAGTAATATTTTTAATACGAATATTTATTATTTTCTAGTGGGTCACTTTTTTAATCCGGATCGTGACCAATTGGTGTTTTTTACAATTTCTTTCCAGGTTCCTCTGCAGCCTATAGCCCAAAAAGCTATTCCAATAAAATGGACATAACATCTTTAATACGATTGGACTATTGAGTTGGAAATCACCCTTTTCCTCTTTCTAGTCATCATTAATTTCTCTTAAAATGTATACGAGCAATAGTCTTTTGTAGTCTCTGTTTTTTGGGCTGCCTCGATGTCTATGGTCGCGGAGTTCTCTGTGCATGTAAAAATTTCCGCGAAACACAGACTCTATGGTCGCAAAATTTGACAGTTCAAACATTTTACGCGGCAGATACAAATTAAATTGATCATTTTTTGTGTAAGTACTTTATTACAATTTATAAGAGCCGGCTGGCAGAATAGCAAAAGCGAACTATACCAAAAATCTCACTTCTGGATGAGTAGGATTCGCTGCCATGTATTGCATGATTTTATTATTTGATGTACCTATACTACTGAGTGGCTGTGCTCAGCCAGCGATCGCCGGTGTGGCCTGCCCATAACCATTTAATCATCCTTATATATAAAAAATATTGATTGTATTATTTGTATATAACTACTTCTTTCATTTGATTAATTACACCAATATGTTTCAGAAAAACCTTTCCATCGTCAGGGTGTTGTATAACATATACAAGTTATACAACACCCTGACGATTGAAAGGTTTTTCTGAAACATATTGGTGTAATTAATCAAATAAAAGAAGTAGATATATACAAATAATACAATCAACTTTTTTTTTTTAAATGTCAATCTACAATGTTGCTGAATCGATTAAAAAAAATCCTTATATTTATTACAAAGTGTAAATTTCGATAATGTATGCACTTACTATGAGTTAATAATTCATTATCGAAAGTTAATTTAACCACATTACTAGTTAATATATACATTATCGAAATTTAACATACTTTTAAGTACTTAAAATATTTTTTCATGCTGTTTTTAATGTGTTGTTTTTTAATATTGTTTTGAGACAAATTCGTGACGAGGTACCTTGAAAACGATAAGTATAAGCATCAGAAATAAGCATGGTACTAGATTTATGACATAGAAGAACTTCTCATACCAAAGGCTACTAATAAATATAGTCAAAGGACATTAAAATATGTAATACTGAAAATAAGCTTCCAAACAATTTTATAAAAGACATCATTTAGAAAGACCTTAATGAAAAATTAATGGAATTAATAATAAATTACAAAGATTTATACTGATTTAGTGATGTATATATAATCTTGGTCATGGAGTTAAATATTATGTTCATTCATTTATGTATTTATTTGTTCTTTATGTATATAAACTCATGTTCCATTGTTATAAGTCCTTTTTTCTTTTGCAAAAATATTGAGATGTAAATTGTTTATTATTAAAATAAAAAAAGATACCAAATTTCAGACAAGGTACTGCTGCAAAATTATCACCATGAATTCGGTGCACACATCCTTTTAAAGTTCTCCGCATGCAATTCAATTGTCGACTTTTAGAAGGGTAGGAGAACAAAATCGAAGTCTACACTTTCCACAGGGATCGATGCTGTCTGCCGGGTGACCTCTTGAAGAATGCACCCTCCCTTTGTTACAGGGATGGAAATGCAATTGTACGCCACGCTCTGTCCCGCGTCACTTGTTTCGATATTATTGGCTTTGAAAGCTATGCGCCTTAAATAATATAAATTATATTTTTAAAAAATTGTAACAATAGTACACCAGAAGAAGAATTAACGTTCTAATTTCTATGCCTGCTCCTTTAGAGAAACGGCGTGTCTTATATTGTTGCCATAACTTACTTACCATCACGCCGTTTCCCCGTGGGGGTAGGCAGAGAGGATAGAGCGCCATACTCTTCTGTCTTGACATACAACTTTCGCTTCATCTACATTCATACATCTTCGCATGCAAGCTCGATGGCTGTTCAGGTTTCTAACAGGACCATCTTCCAGTATCTAGTTAATCTGGTCATGCCACGTCTTCCGTGGTCGCCCTATCTTTCTGGCGCCGTCAACACTTGCATTATATATATATTTCTTACCATCCTTTCCTCATTCATTCGCTCAACATGCCCAAACCTTCTGAGCGACCCTATTTTTCTTCTGTGTATTATGGTACGATCAGCTTTACATTCATTCCTAATATCTTCATTCTTTATTCTACCATGTATGGATTTGCCACACATACGTCTAAGGGATCTCATCTCCACTGCATTCTATCTATCTTCGTTTCTTATATTGTTCAGTCTAGAATAAAAACCAGGTCATTTGCGGATTCTCTCTATTGCCTTTATTGACAATAATTGCTTCATATATTTTCTACTCATACGTTCCACACGACCAAATCAAGAGCAGAGAGTACAGTTTTCTGAGTGATATTTACCAATAATAATTGTGACGACATCAAGTAGTTTGTAAATAATGTTGTGAAAATTGCATATGCTCCGTGCGCTGTCTTTAAACAAGATGCTGTTATAAGCGTCGAGTGCTGTTATTAACGAGATGCTGTTATAAAAATTGCGTATGTTCCGGGCGCTGATATTTTTCAAATTTATAATGTGTTATCATGGTGATTTGATTACGTGCTTTTTGTTGCATTTTCTCTTTTACATATGAGCAAAATGCAATTCGGTACGTATACATAGTATTGAATGTGTATTTTAGATTTTATTATCCCATGTTTTTTTTTATTACATAAAAGATTCAGAATATTTTGAGCTTGTTCAAATCTTTCAGAACAGTGCTGGATTTTTGTCATAGAGACATTATTAATCAATTAATGTATATTATAGATAACTCACAGAGACGAAACTGTATTTCTTATGGGAACGTAGGTATACAAGTCATTTGGGTGTACATAGGACTTACGACCTATGTACACCCAAACTACATTAATTGGCATAACAGATTGCTCCATTTACTATGCAAGTTGTAACATGGAGTGAGTATCTATGTGGCGGCGATCTTCTGTTTGATGCTTTCAATGCTATCATTAAATACATCGACACGATCGCTCAATTCATTTAAGAACTGCACACTACGCGTAATGGTGGCTTATTTATTACATCCTTCAAGTTTGTGTTTACTGGGGTATTGTGCCGTGTTGTTACGACCTTTCAGGCCGATGTTTCGGATCCTATTGCAGGGTCCTTCATAAGGGCTGATATCATTTCCCATTGCAGGGTCCATCATCAGCCCTGATGATGGACCCTGCAATGGGATCGGCATAATACCCCTGTAAACACAAACTTGAAGATTCTGAGTGGCCGTGAAAACCTAATAACATTTCATTACATCCGTTCTGCAATTTGGGACATGAAATGGCGCGTGACCTCAATTTCGCAAATAATTATTAGGTACAAAGAGGGCATAATTCTCCAGCAAGTTCGGAGCGTCAATTATATTTCTTAAAATTTTGACCCCCAACATGACTAGGCTTTGATGTCTGCGCGACTCGAGGCTACGGTATTTGCATTCCCTCAGCACTTCATGGTTCATGAATGTAAGATATTCTCCTGTTCTGCATATGTATATTTTTTATTATATATATGCACATTTTTTATTATAATATGACTCTCAAAGCTAGTGCAATATCTTTTCACTCTACTTTATTACTTTATTTGTTTTAAAATTTCAATTATATTTTGTTTTTCTTATCCTTCTGATTTTTATGTACTTGCTTTTTACTTTATATTATATTTATCTTTATATATTTGTACTTTCTTTCCTCTTTACGTCATTATTATGTTTACATGTTACCTATTTTTTTTTTCGTTAAACTATATATTCTGTTAATGTACACTTTACCTATCTGTTGTAAAAGCCCTATAGGGCGTTAATCAATAAATAAATAAATAAATAATTTATAAAAAATAACTTTGTAAAAACCACTTATTTATTGAAAAAATTCAACATGTTTCGAAGCCAATGGCGTTTTCGTCAATATTTCGTCAATTTCGTGAATATTTGAAGAAGAAAAAATAAATAAATGTATAAGTAGCGTAACAATTTATTTTGAATATGCTCAATCATGTCGATGTATTTCCTTTGGTGTGGGCTCCAAACTGCCATTACATATTCCAAAATTGATGGAGAACTATCAATGATGGGAATTCTAGTTTGTATTGTATACTAATGCAAGGTATACAATACAAACGTATTTTTTAGGTATGCTAAAGAAGTATAGCTTCAAATAAAATAATAACACGCACCCATTTTTTTATTCTATCGACTATGCGGTTAAGAGCTGTATATTTGCTCCTCTTTCTTCTTCTTCCTCTTCTAATAGATCTGTGATCTGTATTAACAGGTCTCAGTCCTGGTATTATGATAAGCCTAAACAGCTGTCACCTTTTAAAAAAGGCTTAACCTGCAGAACATAATAATAATATTTATAAAAATTATTATTTTTTAAAATTTCACTAAAAATGTACGAACTGCCTTGAACGATCACTCTACAAGATGCAAAGTTTACCAATTCTATCATAAAAACATCGACACATTATCAATATTTTGAAAATTCTAAATATGTGTTCGAATTATAGGAACGTTCCGTATGTTTGAATAGTCTATGCGAGAGACACCTGTAGTATTTTCTCATTAACTAGTTGGTATACATAGATTTCGCAGCTGGTAATGACTAAAATCATAAACAATTGAAGAAGCCGGATGATCTACTAGTACTACCGCCTAGCGTATTAGCTAGGGAATGCAATCCCGATCCCGCGAGATCTCGAGGCGTTTTACGAGATCAATCCCGAACCAAAAAATCGGACGAGATTATCGGGATTGATCAACATTTTTTATGTTTTGTATATTTAAAAGTATGTCTAGACCTTTTAATAAGTACTTAAAATGTATGTTTATGTCATATTCAAATAATGAAAATAGCTTTGAATAATATTTGCTGTATTTTATCAACCTAACATAGTATTAAAAACTACTAGTTACTCTACTGCATGGACTTGCTTGTAAAAACGCCTACAAAAACTTAAATGCGATGATTGATAATGAACATTTTATTAAAGTTAATGATATAAAAAAGCAAGGCGTTGTCGTTAATTGCTATTCAGCTCTATAAACAAAAAAAAAACACAAAAGTACTCGGGATCCCGATCCCTAGGATCCCGCGGGATTGGACATTCTAATCTCGTGGGATCCCGAAAGGGTTATCCCAACTCGGGATTGCATTCCCTAGTCGTAGCGGAAGAGCGGTTCATGTATTTCTATAAACAGTGATACATTTTTAGATTTATCACCTTATTCTAAATCTCAAGACAGTGTCATCTGAAACTTTATCTCGACATGTTTCCTCCGTGGTTGGGCTCTCCCAGAGAGGGTGTGGGGGTGGTGTCTGCTCCCCCTGGGTGGTATTCTACCCCTTCAGCCGATACGATGAATACGCTGTTATATATATTTAAATATGCATGTCCTCGTAGTTCAGTCGTTAGCGCACGGCCATGCTCGAAGTGCAAAGTTTGATTCCCCGAAGTATGTTAAATGCATTTGCAATCATGCTTTGTCTTTGTTGCTAACCAAACTTTAAATGTACGTATCTCGCTATTAACATTTTATGATACCAATAACGTAATTTAAATTCAATAGGAAAATAATTTCCCATTTTTAATTTATCAATTGCGAGGTGGGGAAATTCCATTCGGTCGGTCAAAAAGATCGCTTCATACGTCGAATATTTACAAGAAACCAATCATCATCATCATTCTTTGCACTACAACCCTTGGTGGATCTTGGCCTCCTCAATAATTTTCCTCCACTCATCTCGGTCTAGTGCCAGCTCACTCCAGTTTCGAAGCTCTAAGGCAGAGATATCTTTGAGGACGTTGTCACTCCATCTTAATTTTGGTCTTCCTAAGCTCCTTGAGTTCAGCAGGGACTTTGGTGCTTGATGCTCGGATATTCTCTCCACATGACCCAGCCACCGAAGTCTTCCCAGTTTTATAAATTTTGTGACGTTTGGCTCCTTAAATAGAGCTCATTGTTGTAACGTCTGCGCCAAAGTCCATTTTCTAGAAGAAACACCACAAGAAAGCAATACAATGATTAAATCACGCAATATATGTATATGAACGTATGGATAAATGAGAAATGGAATCCGTCTCAAGAAATACAAGCTCGAATAGAAATGTTAAAAAGTTCGTTTCTCATAATGAGCACCACAACATGACCTAAACCTGCAATTCATGAAAATGCGCTGGAAGTATGGACTAAACAAAAATAAGAACTGACCAAGTGTAAATCTAATAAATAACTTTTGAAAGTTCTTGAATTATACAGATATGTTAAGTGGTGAGATATTTTAACTCTATGTACCTTATATGTATGGAAATAATTTTTTTTGGTTTTACTCACTTCATTTAATTGAGACGCATTTCACCTTATGAGGTCATTATCAATCAATAGATTGATTGATATATAATTCACATGACTTTACATAATATTAAAAACCAATATTATTAATATTTTAAATTTTTAAAGCATTAACTTTGTGGTCACATATTTTAACAAAATGTAGAAGAACCTACCAAGTACAGATATAATAAATAACTTATTTTTTTAAAGTTCTTGCATTATACAAGCATGCTCAGTGGTGAGATATTTTAACTCTATGTACCTAATATGTATGGAAATATCTATTTTTTGGTTTTACTCACTTCATTTAATTGAGACGCATTTCACCTTATGAGGGCATTATCAATCAAGAGATTGGTTGATAAGTAATTCACATGACTTCACATAATATTAAAAACCAATGTAATTAATATTTAAAGCATTAACTTTGTTGTCACACATTTTTACAAAATGTTATTTATGTAAGAAAATAACCACTAAAAATCACTTTTTTATCTACCGGTTTCGAGACGCAACCCGTTTCTTCGTCAGGACAACCACTATACTAGCATGTTAATATCACTACGCACCCATACCATAGCGTTATTTCCACACCAACATCTTCACACAATACTCTTCACATGCGTGTTTCTCTAAGAAAAGGCTAACATATACTATGTTTCTTATCAAAAAGGATAAAGAATTTGAATTAGAGAAAAGAAGGAAACGGGGTTGGGGTCTGTAGGGGGTGTTGGCAAATCTAGGGTTTTACCTAATAATTTTAATTAAAACACAGGACTGTAGGGGAAATTAATTTGATTATTAATTAGAGGAATGTTGTTTTTTATGACTTTACAAATAAAAAATATTTTCATATTATTATGTTTTTAACCCTTTACCTTTTTATTATTAGTATTTAATATTTTTTCATATTTCCAAAAAAAAAGGTTTAATAGTAAATTGAATATTATAAATAACCAGGTCGATTTTACAAAAAGTTACCTTTCAAATTTGTTTTTATGTTAGTACTTAATTATTCTTCATTTTACATATATTTTTTTAATATTTTGATTGTCTTTACTTGGATTTTTTATTTTTAATTTGTTGGTACACATTCGCCCGTATTCCGAAAAAAGCGATATTGGGATATAAGATTTTTATCCCAACGCTTAATAGACGAAAAAAAAAATTAAAAAAAAAAACGAGACGTATATATACGTCGGTGTTCGGTGTTCGTTGTACTATAAACACCGTAACACCACATAAGTAAATACTTAAATACCTTTATATGCGCTTTCCGATCCGGGCGGTCTGGTCTGACAACTTCGCTCTTCTGCAAACGTAACCTCACAATTCTCATGCTTCGACTAAAATTACATCAAATAAGTACTAATGCTGTATTTATAGATAAAAGATTATTTCTTATGCACTTATTAATTTCTTCTCCCACAGCTTCCTGATGTAAAATTATGGAAAAAATGTCATTTTCGCGTTGGACCACAGAAAGATAAATATTGTTGAAGTGTTTTTACATTTGACGTTTGACGGATAACCGTCATGTACTTCTTTCTCCCTCTCACACCACCGACATGTACCCACGTCTTGTTTAGTTATTTTTTTCGTCTATTTAGTGTTGGGATAAAGATCTTACATCCTAATATTGCTATTTTCGGAATACCGGCGATTGTATCCAGACGATGGGGCCATATGTTAATATTTTTACTCCCTTTATATTAACTCGTGGCGTTTGCTTGCTTGCTTGCCGTCGAAAAAATTTTGGATCGATTTTTAACCCTTTTCCCGTGATCCAATCGAGCTGAAACTTTGCAAGCACACTCGTGGCAACGATCAAGAAGATTTATCAAATTTTCGTTAAACAAATAACAATTATAGTATAATTTTTAATTTTTCAAATTTTTAATGGTTTTTTCATACAATTTAAGTTGTATGGAGATTTTGACGCATATGGTAGACACGAAAAACGTAAATGAGGAAGGGAGTATTGTAAAAACTTGGTTTTTATGGGTTACTTTTTAAATATTTAATTGCTGAAAACATGGAACATTTTTATTAATTTTATTAATAATATCACTACAAAATAATTTTGCTATTTTTAAAGAAAAAACCAATGAGTTTCGGAAAAAAATTTTACTTCATCAGTTACCAATTGAAACCTAATTTTTCAAAAATTAATTGATTTTTTGTTTTAAAACTCGCGTGGCTTAGCATAATATTTATTGTGTTTATTAAAGTGATATCAACGTAATCGGATATATAAAAATTTTGAGGTATAATTATATGCCATAGCAAGAATTTTTTAATTGAATTTCATATATTTTTAAATGATGAATTTTGCATAACAGAACTAAAGATAACATTTAAATTTAAAATGTTTGTATACAAAGCAGAGCGGCCCGATATCACCTGCACCTACCTTGACTACCGCTGTCTCCCGTCACGCCTGAAAGGGCCCGTAAAGCCGGGGCCGCGGTCACGCCGGGCTCCCGAAGGATTTACGGCGCGATATTATTCCTGCGGGATTTGGGAGGCAGGGGTCATTAAGCATTGTCAATACAATTAATTATTTCATTTCCTATTATTTATTCAAACCATATTTCAATATTTTGAGAAAGGTACAAATACTTCGGGACTCGTCGCAGATGTTCAGAGTACCCAACTAAATGCTTACAGATGATGAGGGCAAAAAAACGACCGTGGAGTTGGGATTGTTATAAATATTTTCGAGAATCGCGAGTTAAACAAATGATATGTTCATGAGCAAATAAAAAAATGAGCGGCAACAGAAATTAACATCAAAATTTTTAAAATCTAATATTAATATTAATTATTTTTTGGATAGTTTCGAAGATATAAGCCAAAATATATCAATGTTGCAACATCCACATCTTTGCTACATATATACAAAATCAGAAGCATCGGCTGGTGGTGTGCGTCTTCGCTGTGATGGCACTTGCTGGACATTGATTTGTTTATAAACAATGATTTTTTGTCCATCGCGTTGTGGGTAGGTTACCATTAGGTTTCTTTAAAGAAGTTCTGTGTTATGTAAGGTCTTCTCCTTCATAGTTCACTCAATTTTGTTCATCCCGTGATACGTTTGGAACTTTTTGCACAATACATCTCTATTCCACCGGTAGTGAACCACGTTGATAGTATGTAGCTTGTAAAGAGTATTCTATTAACTCAAGCTTTAGTTCGCTTAGATCGCTTTTCCTCAATTGTGTCTGTAATCACGAGCTTCTATAGACTCTTGTCCTTTTACTGGCTAAGATTGAAATTCAATTTCGACTTAGGGTTAGGTTAGGTTAGGTTAGGTTAGGTTTATTGGAGATTTTAAGCCCTTGATATAACATTGTATTATCTGACACTTATATCAATCTAAAATATTGACTTTTTTTCGGAAGAGTTAATGGCCTGTTGGACGAAACACTTACAAAAATGTAGTAATATAATTTAGAATAATAAACTGAAATAATTTCTGATTTGGGCACACTATATAATATAATATATAATATAAAATATATAATTATAATATATAATATAATATATAATATATAATTGGTCACACAATTCATATTTGTTGAAATCAATACTTATTCCAAAAACTAAACTATGTGTGGTGTCTTTTCTATATGGGTGTTGTTTATAATGAATTGGGTCTGCAAATGATAAGTCTTGTGGATAGTCACAACGTTTATTTGGTAGGCAAAATATCGACTGTTCACTAAGGCAAACGTTGATAGAGTGTATTGGCCAGTCCAAGCACGGGCAGTACACATTAGGATACACTACTCTATGTTTTTTTTATTTTCTAAACAAATAGGAAATTTGATTTTTGAATTTTGAAACACTCATCACAAAATTCGTTAGCGAGGAAAATGGCACATAATTGAAGGTTTATATGGAATATTTTTGCAGAAGCCCATAGGCATCAAAATATGCCAGAAGTTTCTAGAACTCGAGCGATTGTAAATTATATTTTTGGCAAGAAAGAGGAGAACTTAAAAAGACGATCAAAAATTGAAGCATTAATTCAGTAAGATTTTCAAAAACGTTCAATAATGAATGAAGTGTTTAACATAGGTGCGAATATTCTAGAAAGACGAGAATAAAATATTCCGCAGTTATCAGTGAGAATTAGAGCAAAATTACGTGAATTAAAGAATAGTGTCTCGATTTAACTCATATCCAATGACTTTGATGATAAGTCTTTTTTTAAATTAATTGAAAAAAAAATTGTCTCCCACCATCACCATTCCGTGACAATATTTTTGAAGAGATTTTGTCAGAATTTTGATGATTTACATGATAAATGTAATAGATCTGAGGAACGTATGTCGCGACGCCAGAAAGAGACTGCATGACAGAGGGAGAGGATGTATAAAAGGGCGCACGAATGTCGAGTCGACACTCTTTTACTACCTTTGTTATCGAGACCGCATCTTACTGTATAAACGATTATCTAAACCATTATTGTTACCGAATAAATACTTACGAGAACAAAGTCTTTACTTGGAGCAACCTCATCCCGAAAGAAGATTATTATAATAAACTTCTTGATAAACAACGCTTACGTTAAAACTTTTAAAATACGAGTACGTAGATAATTAATAAATATCCGAGTAACCCCGGGTACAGTCAGACAGATAAAGAAACAACGCCAGTGATTTACCCTTCCAATCAAAGCCGTCGACTTGATTAGCACACACAGTTAATTTATCATCCCTTCAATCTCCGGCTAACCGCCCCTGAACGGGAGAAATGACACGCGTTCATCCCTCGGGATAGTCGGGGAGGGCGGATATCCCGGTAGCGCAGGTGGAGCTAAACACCCAAGTACACATCGTACCACGCTCAGATGATCACAGGAATTTCTCCTCAAAAAGGGAATTCTCAAATGTACCGCTTATATTGTAATGTTATTTGATGACTGGCGTGAATTTTGTTGACTATTTCCGAGGGATGTTAGTACAACTTCATAATGGAAATAAAAAACTTCATCATCATCATCTTCATCCCTTTGTCTTAGTGGGGTCGGAGGCCCAAAGACTTGACAAGGTGTTTCCATATATGTCTTGCGCTGCTTCTGCACGTGTCAACCAGTCTGGACCCTTTCTGTTTTTATACACATTTCTCTGTAGCTTTTCCCAGCTAAATCTGGGGCGACCCACCGGCCGTCTTCCTTGTTATGTTGTGTGGACACCACGTTGTGTTACTTACTTGTTTGTTCTCATATTTGATTCTACTTTTTAAAATTTATTTTATAAGTATTTTGCTTTATGAAGGTATTATTTCATCATTTTTATCAATTTCATGTGATTCGTACTAACAATTCTGTTCCGTCACTTATGATATTTGAATTTTATATTATTACATAAATACTTGTTCCAGTGTTAAATTTTCAGATTGATATTACCTTCATGTAAGAACTCAGTGTATGTTGCCTAAACCAATACCAAAGATTCATTGATATTTTAGGTGTAGTAAATGAAACGCAGAGCTAGATAAGATAAGAAATTATTATAATCCATTATAATAATCCATAAAAATCATCATGATCCATTATAATTACTATCTAACTACGTAATTTGTAATCACGCCCCTTCTATTCCCATCTCAACATTGCTAATCTGTCTATACTTGAAAATTAATTTTAGTACATTCATTGTGCTTGAAAAGGGAGCATCGCATCCGAAACATGTCGGATTTTTAAAATAGAATTTAAGTTTTGTTAAAAAAAGTTTTGATTATTTTATTCATACCTATTGATGTTGTTGCTGAATATAGGGCAAACAAGGTGCGGAAGCATGGGAAGGCGAAAGCCAAGGTGGAAATCAAAGATATTAAGAGGCCTTAGAACACGATTTTCGTATTTGCTCTCGATTTTCTAAATTTAACGTAAACTTATTAAATCATTTTGCAAAACCCATAGCTAAACAAGTTTTTACAGGTAGGCTTGGACTAGTCCAACCAAAGTCTGATTTGAAAGAAAAATGATCTTTTAACAGACTATACGATTTAATTATTTCGAATTCTTGAGTATGAGGTATAATTTTTTGAATATTTTTATATTAATAAAAGTGAAATTTTCTTAGTACGCACGTAAAATTTAATTAAAAAATCGATGTCTTAATAGTTTTATGGAAACTGCAATATAAGAAACAGAACGTTTAATTTTTGTCTTTTTTAAAACGATATATTTAACAACTTGTCGAAAAATATTAATGTCTGAGTAGCACCACTTCTTTTTAAACTTTACATATCAATTTTTAAATAAAATATATGGTCTTTATTTGAAAATATAGAGATTAAGTGTACCAAAGGTAAATCCATTGCATGAAAACTAAAATAGTGTTTCGAAGTTATAATTTTTTTGATGTTATAACAATACATTTGTTCACATTTTTTAAAAGAAATGCTTCAAAAGTAAATGGATCTGTCGTAATAAATTGATTAAAATCCTGGTTAGCCATGGGTTTTGCAAAATGATTTAATAAGTTAACGTTAAATTTTGCAAATCGAGAGCAAATATGAAAATCGTGTACTGGGGCCTCTTAAGTCGTATTTGAGGGTATTAGAGAATAAGCATGGCCTTTTTACCGGTGATTAACTCACCTAATTAATTCCTCTACAGTACCCAAAGCATCCCAGAATGTTATAGGTTTGACGTAAGAATGGGTGTTATGAACTACAAGTAATAATTGTCCCCGCAAGTTTCTCAAGGGAATGAAGAGATATCGACACATCAAGAAGATTTATGACGGCAGTTGGCAGAGGAGGCGTTGCGCTGTAATATGTAATCGTGGAAGATTATTAATAATTGCTAGTTTCGTCACCGTACTCTGTAGTCTCCAAGAGCTTAGAAATCCGCTTAACTACGTGTGTTCAAGAGGTACTCCTTTTCCTGAGACTGAATAATTTATAAATCAGAATTATTCGTGAAAGGTCTTCGTAAAACGTAAAGATCGTAGATTGTTGAAAATGTACCTATGTTAATATGATTCGTATTAGCTTTGATGAGTTTGTGTACTTGGAAAGTATGTTCGATAGAAGAGGGAATGTTGAGAAAGATATAGAGAGGAGAGTGACTGCCGGGAATAGGGTGAACGGTGCTTTGAATGCAATAATTTCTAATAGAAATATGTCTACCGAGGCAAAACTGGCGGTACATAATCGAGTTCTGATACCGACACTAATGTATGGAAGTGAAGCCTGGAGCTGGCAGAAGAGGAACGAAAGTAGATTGAATGCAGTGGAGATGAGATCCCTTAGACGTATGTGTGGT